>VJMY01000451.1:0-62882 GCA_009869795.1 Neelides sp. FZ-2019 | reverse complement strand
GACGAGTGTTACCGAGATGGGACGAATTTACAAAGTAAAATCCAAAAGCACCAGGCTTTTGAATCCGAATTGACAGCTAATGAAAGTCGAATTTCCGCCGTGTATCAAGAAGGAGACTCGCTTCTTGATAAAGAAGAAAAACACTTTGCGGCCGAAGTGATTGACATGAAACAAGACAACTTGAGAAGTCTCTGGAAGCAGCTACAGGAAGCCACGAATCTTAGAAAAGATCGACTTCACGAAGCTCATCAAGCTCTTTTATTCAACCAGAATTTGGATGACCTGGAAGTCTGGATGGATGATTTGGAGACTCAGCTCGCGTCTGAAGATCACGGAAAAGATTTAACTTCCGTTCAAAATCTCCTCAAGAAATGGCAGCATCTCAACACGGAATTCACAACTCATTCGGATCAAATTGAAACGATCAAGCAATCTGCAGAGGCCTTTGAGAAGTCAAATCACTTCCTTAAAGACGAAATCAAAAGTCGAGTGAGCAGCATTGTGAAGAGATACGAGGCTCTTCATGAGCCGCTTCAAATCAGGAAGGACAACTTGGAAGATGCCTTGAAACTCTATCAATTTCTTCGCGACTTGGAAGACGAACTTCAATGGATCACGGAAAAAGAGCCTGTGGCAAACTCAACTGATTTGGGCACGAGTCTTCCCTCGGTTCAAAGCTTGCAAAAGAAACATCAAGCTCTTGAGGCTGAAATCCAAACGCATGATCCCTTCGTCACGAGTTTGGCCAACCGTGGGCAGCAAATGATCAGAAGTAAGCATTTTGCTTCAGACGACGTTTCAGCCAAAATTGGAGAAATGCAAGACAAGTTGTCAACATTGAAGGATGCAGCTTCCGTGAGGAAACTCCGTCTCAAAGACGCTGTTCAATCACAGACCTTCTATGCTGAGGCAGCTGAAGCCGAAACCTGGATGAGAGAGAAGAAACCCTATTTCGCTTCAAAGGACTACGGAAAAGACGAGGACTCTGTTCAGAGTCTCATGAAGAAATTAGAAGTTCTCCAGCGGGATTTAAACAACTTTGGAGTGAATGTCACAAAGTTGCAAACATTGAGCGGGGAACTTTTGTTCGAGCGGTCTCATTTTGATGAAGAGAAAATTAAAGTGACGACTGAGAGAATCAAAGAAGAATTCTCTGAGCTTCAGAAACTCGCTGACAAGAGGAAGCAACGACTCATTGATGCCAAGAAGCTCTTCAAATTCCTTCGTGACTCTGACGAAGTTGGTGAATGGATCCAAGAGCAAATGAACTCAGCCGGCTCGGAAGACTATGGCAGAGATGTGGAGCACGTTGAGATTCTCATTCAAAAGTTTGAGGCCTTCATGGCGACTCTGAATAGTGCAGGAGAAAATCGGATTGTGAGCGTGAACTCAGCTGCTCATCAACTCATCCAAGAGAGCCATCCGGAGCCAGAAAAAATCTCCGTCAAGACGAAGGAAATCAAGCAAATGTGGGAGGAATTCAAAGAATTGGCCATGGCCAGACAAGAGGCTCTTCATGGAGCCAAACAAGTTCACATGTTTGATCGAATGGCTGACGAGACGATTGGATGGATAAGTGAGAAGGATGCGACCATTAGCTCAGAAGACTATGGGCATGATTTGGAGAGCATTCAAATGCTCACGAGGAAGCACCAAGTCTTTGAGCGCGACTTGGCTGCCGTTAAAGAACAAGTCGAGGCTGTGATCGTGGAAGCTAAGAGACTTGCTGAACTTTTCCCAGACGCTCGCGAACACATTGGAGTCAAACATGAAGAGACGGTCGAGGCTTGGAATGAGCTTTTGGAAAAATCGGCCTTTAGGAAAGAGAAGATGATGAAGGCTGAGCACATGCAAGCGTATTTTGACACTTATAGAGAACTTTTGGCTTGGATCAATGAGTCGGTGGCGAAAGTCACAGCTCCAGACTTGGCCAAAGACGTGGCTGGGGCTGAGGCTCTGATCGCGAGACACAAAGAGTACAAAGTTGAGATTGATGCAAGGGAGCCAGCAGTCAAGAGCTTTTCAGCTCAAGGGAATATGATGGTCAAGGAAGATGATTTCTTTTCAAGCGAAATTGCTGAGAAGGTGAAATTCTTGGAACAACGATGGGCATATCTCAAGGAGATTTGGGTCATTCGAAGAGACATTTACGATCAAAACTTGGATTCTCAAATATTCCTTAGAGATGCCGCTCATTTGGAGAATTGGCTCATAAGTCGCGAGCCGATTTTGAAGGAGATCAACTTGGGAGAAAATATTGCAGAAGTTGAAGAATTATTAATGCGACATGAGGATTTCGAAAAGACCATTGAGGCTCAATCTGAACAACTGGAGAGAATCAAGAGGAAGACGTTGATTGAAGAAGCATTTTCCGCTTTGCGGCAACGGGAAGAGGAGGCCAAGAAGGCTGAAGCCAAGCGTGTGGAAAAGGAGCGAGTTGAAGCCATCAAGAGAAAGGAAGTTCAAAGGATCACGGACGAGCGGAAGAGAGAAGATGAGCGGAGGAGAACCCAAGAGATTAAATTCAATCGAGATGAACTTGATAGGGTCAATGGAGAAGTCCATCCTTCACATTCGAGTGATAAAATTTCTGACAATGCCCGGTTAGTATATTTTTAAATTATTATTATTAATTCACTATTCTAAATATCACACAGTTGCCTATGTTTGTTGTACATTGTTTGTTGAAGATAGATAATTGTAAGATTGTGACTGAATTTTAATTTAATTAATAGAGAAAATGAAACTAGTCATTGGAAACAGTCTGGAATGGCCAGTCTATTTGGAGATCGACTCCGTCGAGGTCAGAGCAATTAATATTTCGGGTTTCCGCCAAATTAACACTAATGCTTAAAATTTTTAAACAATGTTTACACAACCATACAATTTTTAAACAACCTCTAGTTTCTTTTTTGTAAATATTTATAATTTTACTTGTTGTATACTTTTTACCATTTTGCATGATGGTATTTGATTCAATTTTAACTTGTTTTAGTGTAAATATACACTATTTATATCAAAGTATTTATTTAATCTTTGGGCTCTTTCAAAATAATGTAATTTTATCAATTTGCATGTAAATAGCTATAAAGTTTCTTATTTGTAGTTAACTCATTTATTTGATTATTGTAAATTAAATATTTTGCATGACCTTCTTTTCTCCTTTCTTATGGATTGTTTCGGGGCACGTTGTATGAAATAAAGGTAGTGATCCTGGATTTGCGGTCAAAACTGCTCCTCTTCTCGTAGTCACGAACTCGGATGGTGAGTGCCACAAAAGCCCTCTGTTCATATTCGTGTGGTTCCCTGCTAAAACTCAACGACTCACCTGCCCGCATTTGACTCCAATGTGTTCTCATTAACTTTGTTGTTTCATTTCATACATTAAATTGCATTGAATTTGAGCGGAATTGATTGTTGGCAACAATTTAGTGACTTGCTTCTAACTAATCCATTTCATATTTCATTACTAACATTTAACTCTTCATGCGTTGTTTGAAGAACTAACCATCTCAATTGTCTGCATGTCTTTTTTTCTTCCTTTCCTTTTGCAACTCTCTAGAGGAGAATGAGAAATTCTTGGCTCCGGTGTTGGAAGACGATGATGTTTCAATGAGTATTTATTGTTCCATATTTGTTTTAATAAGTTTTCTACCAATCTCATTCTAATATTTGGTTGAATGATGGGAATAGGTGAGGTGAAGAGAGCCGAGAGCTTCAAAGTGGATAACAAGAAGGCGAAGCGAACTCCGAGCTTCACAACCCGAAGGAGAACGCAGAGCTTCAGGAAGTTGAAGAAGATGGACAATGTTCAGGATCTTCCTCCAGTTGAAATCGACGGGTATTTAGAGAGGAAGCATGAATTGCAAGTTGGGGGGAAACGAGCTGCTGTGAGGTCATGGAAGAATTACTACGTCGTCCTCTGCGGTCAACTCGTCTGCTTCTTCAAGGATAGAGAAGACTTCGCTTATAGCAAAGCCTGTACATCACCAATTCAAATCTATGAGGCTAAATGTGAGAAAGCTACTGATTATACGAAGAGAAAACATGTGTTCAGGTAATGAAGAGATTCGTAAATTGACATTTATTTTCTATAACTTTTGCAATATAATTTTATAGGCTATAATTTGGGTTAATTGGAGAGATAACCGATTTTATATTTTAAATGAGTGAGATTACATTAATTGTTTAAATTTTCACAGAATTAAACCATCGGATGGATCCGAATATCTTTTTGCTGCTGAGACAGAGGCCTTGATGGAAGATTGGGTGAAGAAGATCAGCTTCCATGCAGGGCTCCCACCGAGTCAACAACTCACGAGCTACGACTCACAAAATGTATGTTTGTTATTTGATAGAAAAGTGCCGAGTATATTGAGACGAAGCTTATTGCACGCTTTTGTTTTATTACATTATGATTATATGAGAATGCGTTTTTGAGTTTGTTCTGCACTGCCTTTTGTTTGACACGATTAGAGAATAGAGGATGGTAGTGGAGATAATGCTAGAGAAGTTGTGGAGGAACCGCAAGCCGCTGCCTACAAACTCCATCCCTCCTCCATGCAGAATGTGGAGCATGATGGGGATGCGAGCTCTTCAGCTTCCAGCCACACCAACTCTCCAGCCGCAACCCGCCGTGCCCTCGTTCAGCCACGATCCAGGGAGCCGCTCTACGCCAATGTTGATGTCCTTAAGGTGCCCTTCCTCTCATTTACTGTCCTTGTGTATCAGTTTTTCGTTATTTGCCTAAACACACATTTATTTCAAGTTTGCGTTGTTTTTGAGCCACAATTCACATAGCACACACGTTCACTGATCTTCTTAATACTTTACGATTTTGAAATTCGGCTTGCGTGCATTTTTGAATTGTGATTTATTTTGAGTAGAGTTGTGGTTTATTTGAGATTCTAGAAATCGCATCTTGTGTGATAATAAAATTTTGTATATTGTATTTTCTAATTAGTATTTTGCACAATTTTTAAATTCTTCCTCTAACTTTAGTAGATAGGTGAATTATTATAAGATGGTTTATTTATAATTAGTACTTTCTCGATTAAATAAATTATAGTGGAAATTTTATTACAATTTACTCTGAATTTGATATCTTGAGCAGGAAGATATCAAGTTTGTCTCTTTTAACAAATTCGATAGTTTTATGAAGCAAACTTAAGTGGATTCTAATCTCTGAATTGTAATAATAGGAAAATGAGCCAAGGCTCGGAACAAAACCTCCAATTCCTCCTCGAACTTCAAGTATTGAAGTGAAGCCGATAAACACAAATTACGAAGAAATGCAATCACCACAAGGTGTTTCTAACAATCGAACAAGCCCTTCAAAAGACAGGTTTCAGAATGGAAATGGTCATGGAACCATTGACGAACATGAGGCCCAGAGTCAGCAACACACAGAATGGAAGAAACGGCACTCGCTCGAAAATGCCGCTCGTCAAGGTATACAAAAAATTAAATTAACTTGCATTTAAAATGTTTTGCTTCATTGTTGTTTATCTACACTTTATGCACTTTCTTCATCTCTTGAACTCTTGATTCAATATTTTTAATATAAATATTGAAGCAGTTATGTCCATTTTGTCTTGTCGCTTTTGAAAGCTTTTAATATTTTAAAAAATTCCTTTTCCTTTTTGAAATACATACATTTTCGTTTGTTGTGTTTGTGTTTGTCCATTCAATTTTGTTGCTTGTGTTTGTTGAGGTCGTCCTCCACTTCCCGTGGCATCACCACCTGCTCATCTTCTCCCGCAAATGGGAGGTCTTCGTTCCTCCCAATTGGCACCAACCCACCAGCACACCGGAATCCGCTATTTCTCGAATGAGCATGTTGTTGATCATTACCGTCATGGTGCGTTCCTCGCACTTTTGTCTTGTCCTCCTTTACATGTCTGTTTTGTGTTTTTGTGTTTAGTGTATTCAGCTGGTGGTTCTGTTCCTTCCTTAGCTGGCCGTCAGGATCTTCGAACTTCCAGGACCTCGTCGCTTCCTCCAGGATCTGCTCCGCCAGCTGCCAGTTCCAGTGGAAGTCCTCATGACCGAAGAACGTCGACACTCGAACAAAGAAGAAGACCTAGCGAAAGTTCATCTGAGAGCGACTCTCCTGCATCGAACCAGAGGGGAGCTGGGAAAGACAAGAGATCAAGCGGCCTCATGGGTCTCTTCAGAAGGAAGAAGGCCACACAACTCTAATTCCATTTACTGTTTTCCATAAGATTGACGCATTTCGAAGCGTTAATTAAATAGTTATTTAGAAGATTTCAGTTCTTTCGAGTAAAACAAGATGTACAATTTTTCATGCCTTCCATTTTATAATCTTCCAACTATAAGTTAGGGTGAAGTTTCCAGCTTGCAAGCTTCAGCTCTATTGAAACTTCTTTAAGACTTTTCATAATTCTCTTTATAGCTATAAAAACTCCTTTTGTACGGCAACTATGCTCATGAAATAATGTGCTTATGCGAGGTTTAAAATTAAAATTATGAATAATCCGTATGACCATGTTTGATGTATCATTAGTGTTAGGTAACAATGCATAAAGACATTACAATTTGATAACTATTCCGAGGCTGAGAATTCCATACAGTAACATGAGGTCCATTATAAAATTACTACCATTTCTTTCATTATAAGATTCAGGTATGATAATATCATTTATTTTCATTTAAAATGAGTTTAAATTAACAACGTGCGACTGATTATAATTCTCTTTTTAGTATATTAGAGAAAATTACGTTGTAAAAAGATTACATCCGAGTGCAATATTTCAGGAAATTATTACTACTTAGGGTTAATACGACTCACACCTTTGTTCCTTTAATATAAATATTCAAGAATACTATATATTGTGTAATATAATTTAACTTATAATTATTGGTTTCTGTTAATGATTTTGAGCAATATATGAAGCTTTATAGGAATAAAATAATAATATAATGAAAAATAGGATTAAAAGAATAATGTAGCTAAAATTAAAATATTAAATTTCTAAGTGGTTTTTTGTCTACTTTACTGTACCTTTACATAGACTAATTATTATTAGAATAATTTAAAAAGAATCAAATTATGTGAGAACATTTTGTGCCAATCTTTTCAAAATTTTTTTAGCTTTTAATGTAAGTTTAAAAAATAAAATAATGAAAACATTTAATGTAGATAAATTTATTAAATTAATGTCTTACACTTAATAAAAAATACGATTTAATTCCCGGTTTTATTTTTTGATCTGGTTAACTTCGATAAAAAACGGTTCATGTTCAATGTTTCATCTTACTTGATCTCACTCACAAAACAAGCCAATATTCTATCAATCGATCATGCAGCGGGAAACGAGCGATGAATACTTACTTTCATAAATGGATAATTAAAAGATTTCGATGATTTAATAGCATACGAAAATTTATTTTATTAATAATCACTACATAATTTTATAATTATAAATGAAGTAATAATATGTAAATACTTTCACGCACAGAGAATTAAAATAATCTACATATTAAAAGAAGGAAGTTTTGAAGATGAGATTCCTTCGTCTTCAGTAGCTTGAACAACCTTCGAAATATAATCAGGATTCGTTGCAAGCTTTTCATTCATTTCAGTGAGTCTCTTGTTAAGATCCATACAAACAAAGGTCTACAAAAGATCATTAATGTTTCACTTATTCAATTAAATAAGAAAGGTTGAGTTCGAGACAAAATGTTCACCTGGTTTTCAATCCGTTGCATCATTCGAGGAGTGTCGTACTTTTCTTTGTTGTCTAAAAATACGACCATTCCATCCTTTTGATTAATCTTCGCATAAATTTCTCCGTCTTGAATCTATATAAAGTAATATATAGGTTAATATAATATAATAAATTAAGCTATAAGAATTTATTATCAAGACAATGACCATTGAAAGAATATATTTTTCTGCTTGTTGAGCTCCTCCTTGAAGTTGAGCTCGAGAAGCTACATCAGCCAAACTCAATGTGAGGAAAGTCTTCGTTAACCGTCGAATATTAAGTTTTGTTTGCGCTGACTTCACTTGCTTCACAAGTCCGAAATTGTTATCTCTATAATTAAAACATTACCATAAAATGAATGTTAAGTTTATAATTTTATTTAATTGAACTAGTTATATTTTTCTAACCTTCGAAATACTTCTTGGTGTCGATTTATCACATTGTTCAATTCAGCAGGATTATGGGTCCCAAAAGCAGTTGCAATATCATGATAAGCCGTAGCAGATGGCTTCAGAACTCTTTAAATCAAAAAATAATTCTTATTTTTGTTATGAATGAGAATGACTAATAAATGAATAGTTATAGAAGACAAGTGACGAGAAATACATTTGAAAGCTAATTTTGCGTATCATTTTGAATAAATAACCTGCTAATCAATTGAACGGAACATTTGGGAGGTTGAGGAATTTCTCCGTGTTGAATGAGTGTGAGGAGAATGTATTTTTTGTATGATTCAAGCATAATGTGAGACAAAGTCATGGCCGGAACTCGGATGGACGCTTCAAAAAAATAGATGGCTTGAGAATATTTTTTCAATCCAGTAAGAATCATTCCTCCGTAGTAAAAGTAAGCAAGTATTGCTTTGCACTCCATCCCTTTAAGCTACGAATTAGTTATTAAATTAAAAACCGGCTAAATTTTATAAATGGTGGTTTTTATATCATTAGAATTAATGAGAAAGTCAAACCTCAGCACTGAAATCATCAATGTCGTCAATTATGTAAGGAAGAGCCGATTTCAACGTTGTAGAGGCAAGGCAAAGTTCAAGTAAAGAAGCGTGAATGCTTGTTAACTGACGAGGGTTTAATTGTAAAATCCGGATGGCCTTGATCATCAAGTTGATTCCAAGCAGGGCTGTCTTTCTTCTTATAAACAGTCCAGTGATGTTTTGACAGATTTCAACAACTGAAATTGTTTTATTTAATAATTTTTAACAATATATGGAATAAATCAATGTTTTCATTACATTTAATGCATTTTATAAAATACTTATCCATTAAAAGAAATAGTGGTAAAGTAAAATGGTAAAGAAAATGTAATTAACTTACAAAGAGCAGGGTGAGCTTGGATTAGAGAAGCTTCTGCATTGATCATGTAGGCATTAAAATGAGCAACAAAGATGTCGATGTTATTTGAGAAATCTGAATTTTTTGATTTAGCAGCTAAGATGACGAGGGCTCCTAAGGTGTGTGCACGATCTCCAAGCTGAGCAAGTGAAGCTTCCAAAGTGGCCCATGGTTGTCGAGAGAAACTGTCAGCATACTTTGACAAATTGTCGAAGAACTCTTTATTCGTGGCTTGTGCATGTCCATTGAGTGAAGCTAAAATGAAATAAAAATTATTCAGCAATGATGCTATTTAAAATATTGCAAACTTTAATGACAGCTTGATTTTATAACAAACCTGCATGATTTCTCGCTAGTGCTAAAAACGCTTCCATTTGGCTAAAAAAGTAAATCAAAATTTTAGATAAGTACATTAAAAGTAAAATCAAGGACAGAGTGGTAATACAATTAATCCAAAAGTTAGCAATTGACATTTCGTCTCACATTTATTTTTTATAACTTAATTTATTAATAAATTTCACTAAATACCTTTATAGGATGACTTGAAGTCGAAATGTAACAATTATAATTTGGTTAATATGTTCGGTGGACCAATGTGTATCTTTTAGAAACTTGAGGACATCTCCGACAAAATAAACCGAAAGAGTTACGAAAGACCAGAAGCGACAACAATAGCGATACAATTGACGAAGATGAATGAAGGATGAAGAATTCAGCCTTAAAAATCACCCCATGCATAAAGATGCATATCGCAATTTGTATCTTCATATGAACTTTCAATGTCGCAATAATTACGAAAACGTTTTTTTTATCTCGTCATTTGCTTGTGGCGTTGTGGCGTATAATGCAAAATTGTGATGAATTCTTCTCCTTAATTAACTATTTTGTATCTATTTTTATGCTTTGATTTTAGTATATTTATGCCATATGATATTATAAAAGTATTATGAAAGTACAAGTATATTATGATAATTTGATGCTATATGGTATATTTGAATAATTATTTACAATACCTATCCTTGACAAAAAGTTGTTTGGAATTGGAATTTCATCTTTATTAGTATTTATTTTAGTATTTATAGTCAACATTCGGAATTAATTGATTTGGGTAATTAAATTTGCCAAAATGTATCTGGATGGGGTTTTTCATGCCTCTTCACAGGTGCATGTTCAATTACTACCGGAAGGGTTTTTTTATTCGACGATGGAATAGCCGTTGATAATTCTTTTGATGTTGAAGGAATATTTCCACCATCTGGCATTGAAGTCAAAGAACCTTGGCTTTGGTTACTTCTGACCACCGACGAAGCAGAAGCAGACGAAAAGGAATGAAAAGACCCAACAGGGGCTCCAACATCCGAAATCATCATTTCACTGTTCCCACTCACTGAAATTTGACTTTCCGAAATGAGACCAGTGTCCAAATCATATTGCGTAAACTCATTTTTCCTTACTCGAAATTTCGACATTTGCTGCCAAATCCTTCTCTTTAAGGCAATGGCCTTTGCTTCTCTATGAGATGGACCAAACAGCCCCCCAGGTGGTGGTTCCTTTCGTTCCAATTCTCTTCTAGATCTAACCGAGGCGATTTTGGATTTGGCTGATTCGTCAGGATCACCCTGGATCTTCACAACTTGCAGCTCCGGTAATGACTGTGTGTAATCTTCATTTTCCCTTTCATTTTCCCAAGGAACGGGGTATCTGTCTAGAGTGACTTTCCTTCCACTGCTTGGAGCATAAACACCGAAGAAATCTTTTAACGAAACAGATTCCTCAGTCTCAACGTTGAAAGTGTTAGTGTCCAAAGCGCGGACGTATTCAGGATCCACGTCGTGAAAGCATTTGATTCGAATCCAGTAGTAAATGAACACACAAATGATGCAACTGGGATATATAGGGAAGATACCAAGGACTATGATGAACAAAATGTACAAGTTTTCTGCAGAAGTCCCTTTGACTAGAAAATAATTCTTGGGCTTGTAGCATCCTTTGGTGTAAAATAGATCAAACACTTCATCTAAAGTAAATTTCTTGCCACTTTCCTCGTCTGAATGACAACGACTATTCTTGCAGCAAGAGGCTGGGAGTCGAAAAGTTCCGTTCGCCACTACCTTTTCATATTGATAATCTTTCCATGAACTCAGTCCGCAGCATTTCTAATGGAACGAAAATTAGACCAAAAAGTAATATTTAATTGATTACAGATTAGATCAATCATTTCATCTATCATGCATTCCGTATTAGCATAAAAGAATATGTAAGTAAATTACATGTTCTTGTTGAAGGATTCTCCAGGAAAGAGGCATATCTTCGTTGTCATTAAAATATGCCCGCATGTACTTTTCAGAATTATAGAGATTTGTAGGCAATACGAAAGGTACAATAGCGCAAAGTCCAAGAATTAAAGATGCAAACGCAAAGACATTAAACTTTAAAAATTAAAATAACAATAGTACATTATAGTAAATATAGATAAGAATATATCACCAAATGTATATCAATATTAATTTTAGAAAATTAAGGTTTTAGTAATTGTTATATAATAAAGTGTAAAGTACTTACTTACAATAATAAAAGTTTGTTTTTCTATGACCCAATTCATTAGAGTGATAATTCCGAAAACTGAAACAGTGGCTAAGATCACTGCAGCAATAAATGAGAAAGCATATCCTGCAATTTGAAGCCCGTCAAAAGCCCCGTATGTTCCTCCGATAAATCCAACGAAAATGGCATGAAGTACTCCGACTATCTTGAATGTAATAAATTTATATTATTGAGACTTAACTTTACATATGTACATTGGCTTTCTCGTTAAGTGAATGACTAAATATTTAATTATACATGAATAAATATGAAAATCTCAAAAAAGTAATGATCTTACAATGATGACTTGAAAACCATAAATGAGCTTCCTTGGATTATTGAATAATGGCAAACATCTTGGTCTTTTTATTTTGTTGTCCCATTCGGCTTCTTCTTGGCTTTTACCACAAGGGCAATATTTGAGAATATTTAAATGCATTATTATAATTCTAATACTGGTAAGTTTTTGACGAGAACATTTGTAGAATTTCCAATTTATAGAAGATTCCCCAAGATTCCCATATTACAAGGAATTGAAACTCGATAACTAATTCAAGAAAAGAATAATAAGTATGCCTTCCGATTGAGATAACCTAAGTACAATTAATTTCTCTAATCTAACCAATTACATAAAAATAATGTAAGCTTAAACCTTGGCTTAAAGCTAAATAAGACAAAATTAATATTAAGTAATTCATAGTTATACAATGAACGAGTCCTGTATAAGTTTCCATACACTTTAATTTTACCAAAATAAAATCCTCTGAATGAAAGATAATGTTTTTTACACCAATATGCCAAATATAAATGTGTCTTTATTAATTTATTACCGCCGTCCATCATAAATACTATACGAATAAGATGATTCTTATGAAAGTAATTAAGTATAAACGATAAACCGATGAATCGACTTATTACTTAGCTAATTTAATGTAAATAAAATTCTAGAGATAAAATAATTCCAAAGGAAATGAAGAACACGTTTTTATTGTTAACATTTGTAATCGCTGATTATAATTAGAATAATAAATAGGTAGATACCATAATACATTATTGATTAGTAAGTCTGATCACTCTAATCATACTAAATGTGTAGTAATTTATTTTTTGCTATTTTTCCTACTATAAAATATGTTAAATATTAATGTATAAAATATAGTACCACCATAGTACCACCAACATACATATAATTATAATACAAACTTTTTTCGAGTTTAAAGATTAAGGTACATTTATTTTCATAAATCATTCAAATTTGAGATGTTTAAATTCCAAACTATAACTTATGATAGTGCAAATAAATATTAAATACTCAAAAGCAGTACAAGTATTGAAAACGATAAAAACCATCCTTTCGTGTGATTCAATTTGTAAATTCGATTTGTAATCACTCAAATATCTCATCTCATTTATAATTATAATATAATGAAAATGCTCATTCATACAATATAATATTTGCATTTTTTACATTAAAAAAATATTATATATATAATGGTAGTTATATCAGTATACTGTTCCATAACTAGCACTTTGTAACTTAAATGAAATGCATCCTTAAATAATTGAATGATGCGATAATTGAAAAAATTGAAATTACAAGAATTGGAAATGAAGAGAATATTAATTAAGATAGCGAGAGATTTTGAATGACTGTTAAAACAGTGAAAAATTATTTTTTGGCTGAATTATTTTGTGAACTATTAGTTGAAGTTGAAGGCTCGCCTGAACCAGCGACAGGCTCAAGAGCTGCTACAGCTTCTGTCAGTCTCGTGCACAATTGCGTCATTGTTTTCTCTTGTTGAAATGGGTAGATCTCATAGCCTGGAATATCTTCCTTTGCCACTTCAAATAAAGCTTCTTATTATTGATTAATCGATTTAAATTCATAAACTTAAAATCATATTTTCAAACTAAATATATATATAAATTCAAATTACGTTTGGAAATGAATTTTTCATAAGTAGCAGCATGTTTCTCTCCTTGCCATACATTCCAGCGTCGAACAAGTCTGAGTGATAAATAAAAATAAAAAATAATTGGGTACACCAAACACATTATAACTATAATTGGAAACTTGTACTTGAATTGATTACTTTGGCACATTGGCCGCGTAGAATTCTTTAATTTCTTTTCCCCATGGAGTGATTGGTCGAGCAATTTGATTCAGCATCATTTGAGCAATTTTTGGCATTAATTTGGAATTGTAATCGAGGTTATGCTTTTTGTTGGCAGTTGCATTAGTCCTAGATGCTTCAAATCCGGGTTCGTTGTGATAAGGGTCTTTGACGAGAATTAAGCCTACAGTCAAGAGATGAAATGTAAAAATGTAATTCATTAAAACAATTGATTACAAATTTTTGAAAAGTCAATTTGACATTGAAATTGATTTTGAAATTGACCTTGAATGGAGAGAAGAACTTGAACAAGATTCGAATCTTTTGTCCAATTCTCATCTTTATTGCTGCTCCCCCAAGTTCCAAGAAGTGAAACACAAACTTTTCCTTGTTCGTAAAGATTCGGGTTCAGTCGACCAGCACCAAAACTATGAAAGTGAAACCTAAAAAATAAAAAAAATTACAGATCAATCAAAAATAAGAATGAAAAAATGAATTTAAGAGAAATGAATGAATGATCAATGCCTTACTTTGGAGGACCATTTGGATAATTTGAAGGCAAGCAGGCGTCAAATAAAAATATCCCATTTTCATAAGGAGTATTTTCTGGGCCAGCGATCATAATTGAGAACAAGTCCTATCAGAAATACATTTTTTAATGATAAATCAATATATTTTATTAATAAATAGCATTCGTGAATATTGAATACCTTTTAATAAGTGATTTACAACATTGATTTTTAAACAATATTATAATATTATCAAATTAATGTAATTACTGACTGTCTGAGGATGAGTGAAAAAATTTTTTTAATTTACCATGCGGTTAGCATAGGCTTTCACTTTGATTCCTGGCGGACATGATTCTCTCAAAGTATTCAATTCTTCTTTCACAATCTTGAGCAAGTATTTAAAGTCAGTATTTTCAGCCTGCTTGAAGTAAATGTGACTTGATGGAGCCTCTTCTTCAACTTCCACTTTGTTATGGAAAAAAGACTCGTATGATTCAACTTGAAGTTTACTAAACTCATCTTCAACATTCTCAGGCACACATTGGTCCCCGTTCATATCATGTTGACTTTGAGGAGTTTTAGGGATAATCCACAGGTTACTTGGCAATTTGTCCATCGTTTCCTGGAGGATTTTGCAATTGCCTTCAAAGATCGACAACCATTGGGTGAATCCCTGATTGAATTTCCTTTCTTTCAAGGCTTCTACGTTCAGACTTTCACGTTTCTCCTTGAATTCTTCTTGTGAGAAAAAATTATTCTTCTGACCCAATTTCTCTTCAATTGTCCTAACAAATAAAGTGAACATTGAGCTTTCATCATTTCCACCCCAAAATTAAGATTAAAGAATATGAACTATTGATAAATATTATTTTCCAACTTCATTTAATCTAACATGAGCAGTTGACACGAAGTAAGAATCCATTCTGCAGTCTTGAGTTTTTGTAAAATATTGTCCGTGTCATCAATCCACAGCTTTCGCAATGAGACCAATTTTCCCAATTCCCTCACAAAATGTTCCCTCTGGTCGTATTCGTCCTCGTCATTGTCACTATCAGTGACTGTCAAAGTAAAAAAATAAACCATTAAACTTTAATATATACATATAAAAGTAGTTAAAACACAATTAAACGTTTAAAAGTGAATTTGCGTCATACTTTGACTAAAAATGCACTCGAGATCGAAGGATCTGATCGTATAAATTGAGCACTCAGACGGCCAACACCATTCCATTTTCTTGTTATCTTCCCATTCAACTGAGACCTTTATATTGAAATAGAATTAACTAATTGAAGTAATAAATTATTATATTATGCAATTATGTTGAATTTATTCTCAATACTTTAATTTATCTAATTATTGACCTTTCCTTGAAGATTCGAGCCCATGACATTTCCAACTCTGGTTTTATTATTCATGTTGGAAACCACAATGGTTTTCTTTTCGTTGAAGTACTTAAATCTAGGATGAGGTACGAGGAGGCTTGACTCAATTTCAATGTCTTTCAGCGTTACAGGCGGATTTGAGCAAGAAAGAATTTTGACAGAAACTTTCGAACCTAATATAAACATCAAAAAAGTATAAGGAATCTTTATTCAAAATGTTAAAATAGATAAATTATTATAAATAATAAGTAATAAATAAAAAGTCATACCTTTGCACCACATAACAACACCATATGACTTCTTAAAAATTGAAGGAAAAACATTAGGCATACAGGAATGGACAAAATCACCAGGCACGAGCCCATTTTCCAATAAGCTCTCGTTTACAACGATCAAATCCAAGCTTTTCACAAACTCCATTTGTTGATCCTAAAAACAAAACACAACTTCTTAAAACCATACTAAATATTTTCTGTATATTAGGTATTTATTTAGTTCTTAACCTTAATGTGATAAATATTACATATATATTTATAATTTATAAAATAGTCAAATTAAAATGCATTTTACCGGCCACATGACATCTGCCGTTCCAGTGACATGATGAATCTCAACAACCACAGAGTTTCCTGATTTTATTTTTTCTTCGGGATTTTCAGCGTAGGCTCTATTGATTGTTTTATTCGGATCAGTCGGAGAGACGGAAGCGACTCCAAAATTCTCCATATTAAGATGCCTTTTTGAGAAATTTTTGTTCCACTCGTCTAGTCCAATAATGTCGTTTTCATCAGTCGGTTGAATTTTGTATCGTCCTAAATTCCCAACTTGAAATGTCCCTTCATCACTCAACTCTTCTCGAATGATTTGAAGTGATTTGAGGTTTGCTCCTGTGATGGATTTTGGTGGATTGTCAGGAAAGTCCAAGTCGACCTGGAACTTCCAGGTCACCTCAACCTTTTCAACCTAATTTGAAGATTTATATATTAATTCACATATTACATTAAGCAATTTGATTTCAATTTGTTTTGTAAATACCTCAAGATCCTCGATAAAGACTTTATGAGCCTTTCGAACTTTTAGATATTCGGCCAGCTTGGGTTTATCTTCAGAATTTACAAGACTTGCATTTGCGATGTCGGAGCCAGAAGCAATGTGTTGCTCGGAAATCCAAGGGTTTTCATTCAAGAGTTGTTTGTGTGAAGCGTTTCCAATACTGTTTGTGATAAGCTTGGAAAGTGCAATTTTACATTTGATCCCGTTAAATCGAACAACTGCAGTTCGTTCGACCCCCGTAATGATTCCGATCCATCCATTTTTGTAGACAATTGTTTTCTGCTTGTACTCCTGAGTAATCAATTAAAAAAGTATTATGTAATTTGTTTAAACAATAAAATTTCCTTGTTTAAAATATATAATTAATATTAATTGTGACAGCGTGACAAGCTAATTCATACTTTAAGATGCGAAAAATTTTCGCTTCGGACATTTGGAAGGATTGTCGTCGTTCCAAGAATTCTAACATCAATTGAAATTGATGTACTTCGGCAAGTACCAATTCGCGTGAGCTCAGTAATATCATCTTTCTTCACTTTTGATCCTCGATACAACGCACGGTCGGTTAGAAATAGCTAAATCAACATCAACATTAATGAAACATTTATAAACAAAAACAATGACAATTTGACAAAAATGGAAATACAAAGAGAAAGTAAAATAAAATACAACAAAACCATCATTTTTAATTGTGTTTTAACATCAATATAATACATTTAATAATAATACCTCCTTTCGAGGAATATTCTTTTCCAAATCATCTTCACAGGACCACTTGACTCCCCACAAGTCTTTTGGACCTCCTGTATAAAAATAATATAATTAGTAATAAAGAAAGTTGAGCATAAAGTGATACAAGTCTATAATTATGTAAGAATGATATTAAATTGTCACTTGCCTGCATGATTTTCGAGAGTTCCAAAAATGATTTGGTCAGCTTGGACTATGCACACTTCGTCTCCGACTTTCATGGATTTGTTCATTGTCGACTCGTATGAAGGCGAGTGGGGTCTCTTTCTATTGTTATTATTAGTGTTTTGCTCGGACCCTAAACCGCTAATTTTTTTGTCTGTGTCCATTCTAGATTTCAATTGGTTAAATTTAGAATGAAGAAATTAATTTCCAACGATTTGCCCCATTCAAGAAAATCATAAGCTTCAGCTTACAATATTTTCATAGAGATGAATATAAGTTAAATTGCGAACTTAATCGGGATTAACGCAAACAATGACAAGTGATTATTATAATTTAATATAATTATTAGCAATGACAAAATCTTTAAAATTATTAACGTCACATTAGGCGCAATTGATTTTTAATAAAAGACCTCTCAAAATTCCTCACTTTCTGACTTCCTGATGTGGCAATCCCTTTTCAAACGATTCAATAATTTTAAACGACGAAATGAAGACTTAAACGAATCAAGAATTAACTATAAAATAATTAAAAAATTGCATAAATTCGTATATGTATGATTTGAACATTGCGCGAATTATTTAACCATATTATATCTCGGACATGGACAGTTCAATGTCTCAGTTCAGACGAATAAAATAAACGTTAAATATATGCGTCGATTGAGTCAATAAATGCGTAGCATTATATTAATTTAGAATATTGTATCATGATTTTGATGTTGATTCTGTCACTAAAAAGTTTAATATTTTTTAAAAAATTTTTACGTAATTTACATTGTATAATTAGCTAGGTATTATAATAATCTAAAACAATACTATTATGTTAAATGTTATACAACATGACAGATTAAATTGCATGACATTTTAAGTCTGTTGATGAATGAGAAATCACTTATAGTCGTTGGAAATTGAATTTTAATTAATTAATTGATTAATTAATTAGGTAATTTTAATTAAATTAATTTTTTTTAGGTAAATACATTGGTTTATTAAAGCACGAAATTTAAATGTAAAGATGAATGGTTTAAAGTCTTTAAAGTTTAGGAAACCGATTATTTCCATAATGCAAAACTCGGAATGTTCCTCTTGGGTCGAAAATGAATCCAATGATTGAGATCCAAAATCGTCGCTTTGCTAAAAGACTCCGCGTCTTGTCGGATTTGTAGCGATAAATCTCGGCTTTTAAAACGTTATTTTCTTCCCTATCATTTAACAAAAATAAATTCATATAAATATTACATCCCAAATCATGCCATTTAACATTAAAATTAATTATTTAAATTATAATAAAAAGTAGTTGAAAAATGAGCAACCGCAAATTTTCCAATTTTAAAGATTCTTGATGATGAGATCTTTTAATTTCTTCGACTTGTTTATTTATGGCAATAATTTTATGATTGAAGTTTTGCACTTTCTTTTCTCCTTCTTTTATTTGTTCGTCTCCAATTATTTTGACCCTTTTAAAAATATTTTTCATGAATAAGCATTTGAGAGAATTAAGTAAGAAAGATAATTTGAATAAACGAGAAATAGTGCAAAATCAATTTACAAGTTGAGATCATCAAAGTTCTTTTTGAGAACTTGAAATTCATAATCTTTGCTGCTCAACTCCTTGCACTTTATTTCATAGTCTAATCGGTATTTCCAAGCATCTGACTCTTGAGTTCTGGCCTTTTCTTGCCATTTGTTGCAAGACGTTGTCAACTCTTCTAATTTTCTGTTCAGCTTATCAATCTGTCAATTGAGACAAATGATATAGGATAAGATCTTAACATTATGATAGAACAATTTATCAAAATATTATAGCCATTCAAAATTCTTATTACATTTATGTTAATAGTGAATAGTACATTTTCTTTCAGCTCTTTGTTGTTCTTTTCAATTTTTTTGACTTGATGCGATTGTAAGCTGAGTATTCTGTTCATAGTATCTTCTTTCTCTTCAGACAATTTGAGCTTTGATTTGAGCTTGAAGTTCTCCGTACGGAACTCATCCAGCTTGTCTTCCATTCCATTTAGTTCTTTTTCAAGCTTCTCCAAATTCTAAAAAATATTTTATATTATATTTACTATATATTTTAAATTAATCTTACAATGAATTATGTAATGTGAAATTATATAATCAATGAAAATATTATTTTTTGTATCATGTATATTAGTGTCATACGATAGTATTTCGATCCTTTTCTTCGTAAATTTGGCTGAGTTCATTTGTCTTTGACTTTAAGTTGTTTTTAAGCTCTTGATTCTTCTTCTTCTCATTTGTAAAAACATGTCGAAGGACTCGGAGCTGCAAACAAAGATTCTCTACTTTGTTATTTGCTTCATTTAGTTCATCTCCTATTTGGGCAGCTCTCTTTTGACACTTTTTCCAAGAGTTTCTCAAGAGACCGGAGAGGATTTTCCTTGAGGCACATTCATAGTTTCTCTCCATAAGAGCTGCCATCAATTCCTGATTCTCAAGTCTCTTGGATCTGAAGACGTGGAAAAGAATGGCTGATGAAACTCTAAGCTTCCGAATTTCCTTCTGTTTTTCTTTCATTTGAGCCCGTGAGTGTCGCGTCTTCTTCTTGACCGAAATTGGAATGTTGAGGCCATCGCTATTCGAGTCATCACCTTCATCCTCCGGAGCTCTTGGATCACCTTCGCCTTTCATTCCTGGCTGATCCGTTAAAGGAGTTGGAAGCGGAAATTGACGAAAGTTCTTTGGCGAATGGAGATCCTCGAGTGATCTGTGTATGGGATTCTTTTTTAATCCCCCAGAATTCATAGAAATTTGGCCAGAAGATCCAAAAATATTCAATTTCTTCGGAACAAGAACGGAAGTCAATTTACTCCTAACGAAGGATTTCTTTTCCAAGAAATGGCGATGCTTTGTTTGTTTGTCCAAATTGAGATTATTCCATGTGATATTAAGACACGACATAGTACACTTGGGCGGTTTCGTCTCTGATTGACATAATTACATTTGATTTTATAGAAAAAACTGAATTCATTGATTTATCATTGTTTGTCTAAATAAAAATGCCTTAGAGATGTCATTATACAAATGCCAATTCATCAAAGAATTTTAGTTTTAAAAAATAATTATTACATAAAAGTTATATAGTTATGTAATTAGTTAAATGTGTAATAATGGCATAGTGCGTACGTGGCATTCACATCCGCATCTTTATACCTACTTTACTCAATTTATTTCAATAATGTCAATTTACGCAATTACAATCCATTTCCATAAATATTACATGATTTCATTTTTTCATGTCAATCGTCATACTTTTAATAACTCATCTCCATTAAAATTTGTAGCCTTTATTTGGCTAATAAAGCAATAATAATTTATCAAAATTCGGAGATTTATGATTTGACTAAATATATTAATTATACTATACATTGTGGATTAAAGAGTTTTCCTGGGCACCCGTTTAGAATCTCTAAAAGTTAAATGCTCTAAACATGAAAATCTCGAAAAATATATGCTCAGCATATATAATGCCGGAATATCACAATGCTCGATATAAAAAATCTCGATGACGAAAAGTGAAAAGCTCTAACAAATAAAAGCTCGACATAATAAATGCTCGAAAATGCACTACCTACTAATTGTAAGTGTTAAACTACTTAAAGTTGTTAATATATTAATAGTTATTATCTTAATATATTATCTATCTCAAACTATCCAAGCGTTTTATAAATAGCACAATTAAAACATACAGAATAGTAATTAGATTTGAGAAAGAGAATATTTGTAGGAAGAGAAGTAAGTACCTACTATCAAAACTTGTTAAATCACTTTCGTTTATTGCAAAAAATCAAAAATATATGAAAATATATAGTAATTATATGAGATATTTAAAGAAAGGTAGAAAAACAATCAACATCTATAAAAATTAATTTAAGTAAAATATATATATATATATTTATCATAATACTTTATGTCATATAAATAATATATAGAATTTTATTAAAGAACAAAAGAATTATGCAAGTTGTAAAGTAAGAATTTAGACAAACTTCTTGACCATAAAATATTGAACTTTTTCTAGACTTATCATATCTATACTCGAGCTTTTTCTGTTAGAGGTAAAAATATATAGAGCATTTTGCATATAGAGCTTTTAATATATCGAACATTAAATACATCGAGCATTTATTTTTCTAGATTTTCATACCTATCCGTTTTCCTGTGCGATGTGTGTACATAAAGAGCATGAGACAAATCTCCATAAACTTGCTCACATCTCAATATGTATGTGAAAGGACGAGTTTAGTTTATGTGAAAGCATAATATACTGATAATACATGTTGCTGTAAACAAGTTGTGATGTGTAAGGCATGGTATCAATAAAAAGTTTGTTAAACTGAAGAAATTGAAGGTCAAATTATCATATTTATAAATTATTTGTCTCTGTGTCTCTCATTTATGTAAGTATCTTGAACTATCCCACAATATGTGAACTATCCCATGAGCATACACTTTTGTACAGATTTATGAATGTATCTGGCTAGTTCATATTTTGAAATCTAGTCATTTAAGAGATTGCTCTGTCTCTTAACACTTGCCTCTCGGTGGTACACTTAAAACTATAATTACTTAAAACTATATAGAGTTTAATAAGTTATACTTAAAACCTATACTAATTGTTTTCAAAATGAGTCGGAATCTCTTTATTGGAGTTGACATTGGAACGAGTAGTGTAAGAGCTGGGTTATTCACCGAAACTGGAATACTTTTGAAAGTTTCTGTTAAAGAGATTCAAATTAACAATCCAGAACCAGGATTTTATGAACAAAGTTCTGATGATATTTGGAACAATGTTGTATTCACACTCAAGGTTAACAATTGATTTTTATTTAATTTCTTGTTATTTGTAATTTCATTCTGAAATATACGAGTTTATAATAATAATTATGATCTTAGGATATTTTGAATGATCAAAATAAAGAAGAAATTCGAGGAATATCCTTTTGTGCAACTTGCTCTTTAGTTGTAGTAGGAAATAACCCAATTTCCATTAGTAAAAACGGTAAAACCACACATTTCTCATAATGTATGAAACCATTGTTGAAAGGGTTAAAAATTTTTAAGTCATTGAAATAATAAATAATAACAGATGATACAAAATGGGACGTAATAATGTGGATGGATCATCGAGCTAGCGAAGAAGCAAAATTCATAAATGAAACTAATCATGAAGTTCTTAAACATGTTGGGGGCTCCATTTCACTTGAAATGGTACTTAAGACTTAATCAAATTTTAATGGCTTTAAAGTTTTAATACACCTACAGAAAATAGTATACATGCTAAAAAATGTAGTACATATGTATAAAACGTATAAAGAAAAAAAATATTTTAGGAAACTCCAAAAATTCTTTGGCTAAAACGCAACTTGCCCCAAACATTTCAAAATGCAGAGCATTTCTTTGATTTGGCCGATTACGTTCGTTGGAGAGCAACTGGAAGTTCGGATCGATCCATTTGTTGTTTGGTGTGCAAATGGACTTTTCTCAACTCGCCTCTCCATGCTTCATGGGACAAATCTTATTTTGAACAAATAGGCCTTGAAGGGATCTTCGAGAAGATGGAAGGACAAAAAGTGTCATTTCCTGGGGATTCTTCTCTCATTTCTCCCTCTTTGGCGGAGTCATTAGGAGTCAACGCGAACAGTGTTCACATTGGGTTCTCAATGATTGACGCTCATTGTGGAGTTCTTGGCATTGTTGGGTGTGGAAAGAAGATTGATCCAGTCAAGAGGCTCAATATAATTTGCGGAACTTCAAATTGCCACATGGCATTGAGTCGAGAAAAGCTCTTTGTTGAAGGAGTTTGGGGTCCTTTCTATGGAGTCATTTTCAAAGATTTGTATCTTAACGAAGGAGGGCAGAGTGCGGCAGGGAAGCTCATTGATCATCTGGTAATAAGTCATCCATCATATAATGGACTTCTTGAAAAGAACAAGACACATGGGTGAAAGAAAAATACATATTTACAGAAACTTGAACTTTGAATATTCATAAAATATCAAAATATGCAATGCTGAGATACGAATACATGAATGTATCCCGATCTGAGCAAGTGTTTATTTTTTCAATTTTTGTTTTTATTTAGAGGAGTGTTGATGGATTTAGAGGCAACTTTGAATTCATCTAAAGAAAATTTGCTTTCACTGACTCGTAGCATACATATTTGGCCTGATTTTCACGGGAATAGATCTCCTTTGGCAAACCCAAACTTGAAAGGAATGGTAATAACAAAGGAATTTTGATTAATTGTGAATTTAAATGCAAATTACTAGCTAATAAAGAGAGTTGATAAATTACTAAAATTACATATTCTTTTTGTTATTCTTACGAGTTTTTTAAATTTAGATTTCTGGTTTGACATTTTCAACGACAAAATTGGATCTTGCTACACTATATTTGGCCACAATTCAAGCTTTAGCTGTAAATTATTTTTACGATTATAATTTCTCTGCAATGTGTGAGTTTTTTAAGGGATAATAAAACTTTAATCTTCATCTTTACTTGTAGTATGGAAGCAGACATATTCGAGAAACTCTGGAAGATTCTGGACATAAATTTGAAGAAGTTGTAATGTGCGGAGGACTAACCAAATCAAACATTTTTGTTCAAATGCATGCAGATATTTTGCAGCTTCCAGTTCTTATACCTGTATGTCATGAGCCAGTGCTTTTGGGTTAGTTTGAATTAATAACCTTACTCGTTCGTAACTTTGTACTTATATATCTTTATCTTAAAGTTAGTTAGAAATCTCGTATTTTGTATAGCTCGCTATATAAATATATCCATATTTCAGGAGCTGCAATTTCAAGTGCACAATCTTATCTCTCCAATTCAGATTTACAACTTGACATTGTTGAGAAAATGGCTGGAGATTGTAAATATATTTTACCGTCCTCTAAAAAGGAAAACAAAGAGTAAGATTGAAAAATTTACAAAAATTATTTAATATTTACTTCTACCTATAATATAGTTGACAAATTAATTTTCCAAAGGTTTCATGAACGAAAATATCGAGTATTTAGAAAAATGGTCGAAGATCAAATGGAATATGAGAGAATTATGTTGAAATGATCATTCATCAATGATGGAGCTCACTCAAAAATGAATTGCAATAAAGGACAAATGGGCATTTGGATCCAAACAATTATTTATTATTCACAAGAGCGATTTATAAATATTAGAATTATAGAACAGATTAAAATCGAAGAGTATCAAAGAAATTTTAACCATTCATGTATTAATTGTAAACCGATAGGGAATCCATTTCTTGAAAATGGATAAATAATAATTTCAAAGTACTTCTTTAGTTTCATCTAAATGTACAATTCTGATTATCAAGATATTCAAATTAATACTAAATAATAGTAAAGTACGTAGTTAAAATGATAAATCATGACATAACTTTGACATAAAAACTAATTAAGAATATTGTTGGACATTTAACAATAATGTTTAACATAAATAATAAACATTCCTTAGAATTGTAATTGGGCATCATATGATGTTATGCATTCAAATTACTTAAGAATTTAATAGTGATTTAAGTATATTTTAATGTAACAGAGGCACAAACCTATTTAAAACACTTTTTATTTGGACGTAAATTGAGAATTGACACAACATAAATTACTCTAATAGCCGCCGTTGTTTTATTATTGCTAATGCTGCTTATGTTTATAGTGAGTTTCCTTTAATATACAAGTAAGCTTAATGTTTTGAGGATATTTAAATAGTAGATTTATTTTATATTTGACATCAAAGCACACATGAAAGGCCAATAACATTTTAAATTGTAAAGTACCATTTTAAATAGTTTGTTTACAGATTACAAAATGTAGATTTAAAATGTATGTAGCTTATGAATAAAGAGATTCTCAAAACTACAATATTTGTCTTTCTGTCATTCCTTATCTGAATCGATATTTGGTTGGTAATTAATGTAATAGTTGGATGGTATAATCTAGCACCAATGAATATAATTCAGACATTTTATCTTAGGTATAGCCTTAATTAACAGCAATTAATTAGTCTGTCAATAATGTACATGCGGGATCCACACATTCCACATTGAGGATGAGTATAATAGTATATGTATGTATAATATTTCATATTCATATCCTTTTGACTAGAACATTTCCATTTTCATAAATTCAACCATTTTTGAAGAACGCTAAAACGATTATTCACAAGTAAAAGATAATATTATACAGAAAATACAAAAAAGTAAGTGAATAAACGGTGAAGGTATATGAAAATTGATAATAACGTGCTAGGTATAGGAATGATTCAAATGTTCCACCAATAAATAACAAAAATTTTTTTAATTATTTTCAATTTGATTGTTAAATGGCGGAACATTTAAATTACTTCTATACCTAGGACTTTAATATCAAGTTTTCATAGAAATTAAACCTCGTTCATTCACTTACTTTTTGTAATTTCTGTATAGGTAATATATTCAACATCTCATTAACCCCTTGGCGTTTTAAAACACATTCACATACGAGAAAGGAAACATTACGATATATTAGATAACAATACAGGAAATTCATACACAAACATAAAATTCCTTTTATACATTTCTACATTTCCAACTTACGGGATATAGTTTAAAGTACACCCGTATTGAATACATTTTTAAATATTTATCATTAATATTTTGCTATTATGCAAATATTTATTTTAATTTTTAATATTTTCAGCAAGTTTAGTAATAAATACATACTTTTTCAATATAATAGAACATTTCGATAGTTCACTTTGTTCCAGATCTAACAAAATATAACACATTATTAAATAAACGTATATATGTAATCAAGATTATCGCAATTACATTTAACAGGTTATTTGGTTTGTTTGTGGTTTTTTAATACACAATTATATTCTTTGAAATTTCTCTTAAAATATAACATGGTTCGTGTAACCAATCGGCATATATTAATATCCGAAGACAAAGAGATTTTAATATTAAGTTATATCAGATTTTAAGCATTTTTTGCGGATTTCGCAAAAGAGATTGGCGTCTTATAATGTAATTTGTGAAGCGTGCATGTAGAGATTAATGTTCACAAGAGATGAGTGCAGGAAATATACGGGAATTTAAATGCATTTTACACAGGATGGTATTATAGGTAGTAGATTGTTATTTATAGAATTTTATGAGACAATAATATTTATTCCTACTATTTATGTATAATTTACATATTTAATATATACAATGTAATATATCCTAGCTAATATGGGCGTAATAAGTAAAATATTATCTCAATGCTGCATATTTAGAGTTTCATTTTCAAATTAAATTGAAACAATCATAGCATTTAGAAATATTTTTCTAGTTTTCAGTTATTGCATTAATTTGACAAAAAAGAATATTTATATAACATTATATATTTGTATAAGGAGAGCGAAGAATGTGGTAGATGCTGGATGAGTTATGAAGGCACATAAGAAGGGAGACAAGTTTACGCTTTGCTGTTGTTATCAGCGTATTGGACGATAGTCCTTTCCTTGTAGTAAATCTCTTCCGTCTCTTTGTCACAGAGGAGGAGGATGACGCCGCCAAAGAGGAAAATGCTTGCGCCCCATCCAACTCCATACGCCCATCCAAATTCCCAATGCGACTTCCCACCTTCAACATCAATTACGATTAAAGTCCATGCAATACATTTCAAGCTTAAAGCTCCAGGAACTCCACATCATCAGGCATGTTTTTAACTTACTTGTTGACAGTATCGATGCGAAGCAGACTGGATAAACGACAAGAGCCACGAGGATAGCTACCACTATAATAAATCAAAAAATCTTTATTTTTTACTTTTCCCAACAATGTGTTAACGAAATGTGAAGGAATGCATTTAATTTAAGTAACTTCTTCGGTAAAATATTTCAATTCTTTTAACTTCTCATTTAATGTGTTGAATGGGTATAACCTGAGAGATTACTAAGATGTCCCTCTCTAACTAACGGGAACGTGAGCAAAGGCTATCTTAGTAATCTCTCAGGCTGTATAATGTGTTGAAAACATGAGAGATTCTTTCTAGATTGGAGTTATCAAATTAAAAGGATGGGTGAAATAAGAAACAATTGGCTTACAGGCAAGTGCCATGACGTAAACTGCGATTCGATAATATTTGTATTTCTTGTTCGGATCACGACACCTCAGTCCGAGGGCAGTGAGGAGCGTGGCAAACACATTGACAAGGAGACTCATAACGCAACATCCAGCAGCCACCAAGGTGTACCCTATGAAACACATCCATTCGTCAACCATGAAGAAGGAAATCAATAGAATATCGAAAGAGGAAAGAATCTGGGTTAAAACCGCAAGAGTTTGATAACTTTTGATAAGTGATGATGTGAGACCTTGAAAGTTGGGGTCGATGCGGTGGCATCCTTTCTCGCTCTCAGGGCTCTTCGGAGTCACGAAGGGGACGATACTTGCATT
Organism: Neelides sp. FZ-2019; assembly: GCA_009869795.1. Taxonomy (NCBI): domain Eukaryota; kingdom Metazoa; phylum Arthropoda; class Collembola; order Neelipleona; family Neelidae; genus Neelides; species Neelides sp. FZ-2019. The sequence goes on along the minus strand of VJMY01000451.1, from coordinate 34,774 downwards.
TTCCCTCACACAGTAGACAAAAAGTCCTTTAAAAATTGAATCATTTAGATATTGGTCATATTTGGTGGTTGTGAGAGAGGAAATTTGGTCCAATTCAAACATTCTCGACGTGAAAATTCTGCTGATAAGAATTGGAAATCTCTGCATACCTTGTCTGTATTCTTTATCATCGGTGAGGAGCCACTCGGAGGAGGCGAGTCCCATGACCAGCAAAATGCAAGCGAAGAGTCCACATATGAACGCGATGACCTGTCGAAAAGAAGAAAATTAGTCAGTGAGCCTCTCCTCTTCCGCAGATTAACTTAACCGACTCCATCCTCTCGTTCCAAACAAATCGGGATGGAATTGACTTGGAAATAATCAGGTCCTCCTGAGCCTAATTACATATCTCGCTCCACTCACATGTCATCATCTGTCTCCTACATTTCCAATCAGGATCCCTTAGGTTGAATGCCATTCATTTACTCGCCTTTCATTAACAATTCGACTCTCGAGCAGACGAGTATTATAGTAATTTCAAAGGAATGGAATCAAACCCAAAAAAAACTCTCTCATGGGTTTTCCTCTTTCCTGTGTAATGAGACATCCCTCGGAATTGGATAAGTATTCAAATGAACTCTCGCTTGATAAGAGGACAAGAGTACTCAGGCAATATAAGCCCAATAAACCTAGTTAGAATTAAATTAACATTGTTCGAATATCTTTCTAAATGTGATTAAAATGACATTAACTATCGAATCCTATAAGGAAGAGCCATGCACTATTGGATGATGTTGCCTTAAGAAGAAATGAAAGTAATAAATAAGTGTGATCTTGGAGCAGTCGAGTTGTTAAAATTCTATCATGTTGCATTTGCATAAAGCCAACTGGCATTGATGTGATGAATTGAAGTTTCAAAGATATATTTCTTTCTATGGACAATTACATGCAGACTTGATAGAAATTAAAAGACGATGCGAAGGAGATGTAAAGTTTTTAACAATGGATCCCAAGGATCAAGATCATGTGACGAACTAATGTACTGAATTCTCGTGCATGTAAACCTTATATTTGTGAAAGTAAATGCACAACATGATACGAATGCATACACTTTTATTAGTGTAAAGTAATCATAATCATATTATTATGTTCTTATAGACCTTTAGATGATTTTTTTGATTGAAGAAAGATATACCATAGATAGGTATATGAGTGGTATAAAATTTCACGTGTGCACGTGTACAAAATGACATGTAGCCCATAATATGAATGCAATCCTGATATGCTACATGTTACATAATGGTATTCTGCGGCATTGAATCAGTAATTAAGATTGAAATTGAAGGTGAGTAAGCATTTACTTCTTTCCATTCATAATGGATCACGCTAAGGTGAGTCTTTCATTGCGGTTTTCCTCCAATCTTTCAAATCCTCAACCCAAAACAACGCCTATTGTAAACCATTCTATTGAAGTACCAGAAAATGATAAGAAATTGTCCACCTAAATGCATTCTTTCAAATACTTAACTCCGCAAAATACAACTCTTAAGGGAAATATTTTATAAACTTGAATACCAAACCTGATATGCATATTTTAGCCTCAGCATAAAGATGTTCACGTCTATAGAGACACAACTTGTCTATCAGAATGTAAAAGCGACAAATACAAGTATTGTCATACAAGAATGTCCTTAAGAATGAGACAATAAAAAATGATAGTGATGGATGAAAGGAAGAAAAAAAAGAAATATTGAAAACGAGATTCAAACAGTTCTCATGTTGATGAAACTGATGATCGTGTGAAACCTAAATAACCATTCAAGTGTTCAATATACACTCCCAACTGATGCATTCTTTCTGTATCTCACTCACTGTCGTCCTCGTCTCTTTAAATATAAACCAGAGTATTCTCCATTTTGAGAGTGTCCTTTCATGTTTGAAACTATATAACCAAAAGCCTCGAAAGTAATAGCAAGTGAAATGTTTAAGTGAATTATTTTGGAAGGCTTGAGAAATGATTAAGACATTCTTTCCTTTTGAATATTTTAAGGGCCTGTCGAAGTGTGGACGAGAAAAGGATTGCGCATTTAATGGGCCCCTGTGTGTTCATATAACGCTCTGGTTCAATTCTTCAAATTCCCCTCATGCCACTAATGTGAGATTCCTTAAACAGATCCACTTAATGAATTCTTAATGACTCACGATCCGAAATTCTCAATAACAATGCATTACTGACTCACGATCAAGTAGTACGAGTCGAGTTCCGGAATCGACTCACACTCAAATAACATTACCATGAACAATTGTTTATGACGAGGGCTGATGACGTGCGTGTGGTATATGAGACCAACCTGTGAAGGTTTGTGTTTCTTAATAGAAAGATTTTTACCTTTGACCCGCAATTACAAGCCATGTATGGCACAGAGGGCCTCCGCCCTTAAAGCGAACAAAGGGAAGGACGGAAGACCAACTTCCGATGAGATGAGCGAGGGATCTAAGGGAAGAGTGGAAGAAAATCCGATTTTCACCTTGTAAGAATCCGGGTGCGGCGACGGTTTCCGAATCGGGGGAGCAGGGGGATCTTTAACCCGGGCAAGTTTTGTGTACTTTGTAGGGACTGTTATTTTGGGCGGGGGCGGCCCCGTCCTCGTCCCTCCAATTTCCATCACTGAGTGACTACCCAGCCCGCTCTACAACTCTCACGCTGAGTCTCGACCAGCCCTGTGGCAAACTCACCCCTTTATGAAACTCTCAATGTAAAGTCCCAACACAAGGGGATCCTCACAACCCTCTGAAATTATCCCAGGGGATGAGGAGAGATGAGAATGAAGTTTCCAGGTTGGGTGCTGGATCCACTCCACAACAAACTGCATGCACTTTCTTAAGGATTACTCTCCAAATGGCAGTGAGTAGAAAGGGGAGAGATGTTTTAAAAAGGTTCCACCATATTACCGATGAGCCTTTTAAAAGATCTTAGAATGGGCACGTAGAGGAATCCAGCCACTTCCACTTTTTCTCCCCCACCACCCCTCCTTAATTGAGTCAACCATCGGATGCGGATGGGAAGAGGCTCTAATTATCAACCTCCTACTCACTCTCACTATCCTCATCATTATACCCCATTAATACACCGAAAGGCTGGAACAATATTATGTATACTAGTCATTACTAGTTAGTATTGTACGATGCCTTATATGTAAAGATCCTCTTCGGGCTAAACATATGAGAGGTAATAAAAGAGAGAGAAGTTAAGTAACTATCTTTGGGCTTTTGAGAATCATTAGCTTTGCCGAACTTATTAGTCGAGCATTGGCGAGAGACATATTAGATAGAAATGTTAGTAATAATGGGAGTGCGTGAGCATGCAAGATCCTCCATTTAAAATAACTATTCATGTATGAGATGCGAGTTTGAAGTTTTAAGAGACCGATTGTGTTTTGAGACAACACGGCATGAAATGTTCTTCGTCTCACACTTTCGACTCATAGATTATTTATCTTTGATGCTATTAGGCCATTATGACTCATTAAACGTTTGTAATGCAAATCGACAGTTTGCATGCAGATGATGAGATCTGCGAACCATAGGATAAGTAATAAACAAAATAAATGTTTAATTAACTTCTTTATGGGGTGTTTTGGGGAAAATTAAAATACGAATATCCTAATATAAATATCTCTTTTTAAAGAAAAAGTTTTATAATTATGTATATGACCTTATCTTTGAAGTTTATTATTGTATGAAGACATTTATATGCGGTACAGATATCATATTATATTTTATGCCTTTGGTTAATATGAAGGTAAAAGTTTTAGAAAAGTATAAGACACGAAGGAGATATGAGATTGAAGATTTGTAGAAATCTTGGGTTTGGATCTGACCAGGCTTTTTTGTAGACTAGAAAGACATGAAATGTGTATTAGAAAATTGCGTAGTATTTTGACGTGCTTTAAATCTTTTTACGTGGAGTTGTTGAGTAATATGAATTATGAATTGTGAGCTTGGGATAATAATGGGTCGCTGAGTGTTTGATAGTATTGAAGGATCGATCCAAAATTTTGACTCAAGGAATTGACGATTGGTATTGGTGAATAGAGTAGTAAGTGATCGATTTGAAACATTTTTTCGATTTTTATGAACAAATCATACAACCTCGAGAACCACGAAGGGGTTTTGCGAATAAGCTCAAACATATAATATATGAAAAGAGAAAACTGTTGAAATCGTGGCATAAAAAAAGAAAATTCCTCCACTAATGGAAATTATTGGAAATCGTTGGGGATTCTGAGTGTGAGAAGTTGTAAAGTATCTTTGAAAAGGGCATTTGAGAGAGATGGATGGTTTCTCTAATGGAGTCAGCGGAGGAATCCGAGATCCCGAGATGGAGATGATAATTGGGTGTAAGTGGAGCGAGATCCAGAGCTACAAATTCAACTTTCCTTCTCTACATGGGACCTCAGCTCTTCTACTAATGAGGAATCGATAATCCGAGATTTAAATGAGGTGAAGTTATTCAGAGCAGAGCATACCTTCAGAGGTCGGCTGATCGTCAGAGTTTCAATTGTTGTGACCGGGGCCATCTTCCCTTCTGACGCCCGCCTGTACTTTCAGTAGTGATGTAGACGAGTAAATTTATTTCACACTCCACTCACCGAATGGGTTAAAAGTTCACAATACGACAGTGCAATTCAAATCCACGTTGGCGAAACACAATCAACACGAAATTTTAATAAATAGTAGTAAACTCTAAAAGAAAAATGAGGGCGTATTTTATTAATTTATTAATGGAAGTTCAGGGACGTTTACTTTAGCCATAATGAAAATTGCATACCTACTTATATTTAACTCGTTAATTAACTACTTTTAAATTTTGAAATAATAGGAATATTTTTTTAAAAAATGCATTTGAGAATATAGTAAAAGATAGAAAAGTAGTTTCTAATATCAGCTCGTATGTTTATACAAATTGCCTCAAAGTGAACTTTCGATACTGTTTATTTTTATTAATTAATTATTTAATAGAAAATGACTATTGATGAAAAACTGAACATGAAGTGAAAACATAAAATAAACTTGGACCTATTTTGATAATGATTGACTCATTAAATTGATTTGCTTGATGATAGATTAAGTACAGCAAAGTACATTTGCATAATCTGCGGATCTGTCTTTCGTCGTTTACTGTTTATTCCAATGGGATTATAAGATAATAAATATAAGAATGTAAACAAACCATAAAATTCTTAATTCCTATCATAAAATTTGTTGAGTTATATAATTTGATACAAAATTAGAGTGGCACATTTTGTTCATCATAATTTGAATAATAAACAATCCTTTCTCAATTGCCTCATTGAGTCAATTCCATTTATAGGAAAGTGAAATTGAACCCAACCAGACATTCACATTATGACTAAAGTAGACGTAGCGAAAATTGATGTTAATTTAATTTTAACCACAAACCTTGTCAATAAATGTCTTCCACGGAATGTAAAATAATATTAATGATCAAAATGCGTTTTAATATCAATTTAATCAAACGAAGAAGATATCGTAAATATGAGGAGTTATAAGGATTAATAAGGTCACAAGATTCAATGGCGAATTTACGACAGAATACTTAAAATGAAGTACTTTCTAAGCACTTTCAAAATACAATTCAACACCAGAGGATCAATGTTTATGAAAAAATTAAGGTCGACAGACGAGCGAGGTTCAGCGGGTTGCGATTAATAAGAGAAGCGACAATTTGGCGACGGACTCGTTAAATTTGGTCTCTTTGAGATTAAGGTCAGAGTTTTGGCGAAATTAAGAGGTTGATTGAAAAGGTTATATTAACCTTTTGGTTTGCTGCTCGGACTCATCCTCAAATTCGGAAAAATCCGGAAGGGAGTCGGCATCAAATGACCCCACACCGACCTGCCCTGTGCCCTTCCCCATCGTTCTCGTCAAACTGCACCACCAGTGAAGAGATCTCTCTTTCACGTGCCACCCTTTTACATCTCACAAACCCGCGAATTATTCCCATAAGGCGGGCAAAACATTCCTTTCTTCAATTCACAATACACAGAGATAGAAAGAACTTTTGGAACAGAAGACTATCTGAAATTTTGCACGTTGCTTTTAAAATCACCTGTCTTAGTTTGATTATCGTTTTTAAGCGTTTTCAAAGCGTCAATTATAAATAGTTATTCGATTATAAATGTTCGTCTGACTTTTAAGATCTATTTGATATCATTTTTCGGCATTTTACCATTATTACTCTAAGCTTTAAACTTCGACAATTTGACATTTTAGTTTTAAAGTCATTTGATTTGCATTCTATTATTCCATTGCTGACATAACTGTTTAAACTGGATAAATAATATTAAATAATATTGCCTTGAAATGGATGAACTTTTCGAACAACTTTCGTATTTTGATGAAGAGGAATATAATGCTAATCGGAAGCGACCAACTGGTATGTGATGATTTTATAATGAGACCTCTAACATTTTAATGTTTTTATTGACTTTATTATTGGGAGCAAAAGTTTATCATTGTTGAAATTTTTTGTAGATCAAATTGACGGAGAAAGAAAGGCTAAACGTTACAAATATTTGCCAAACACTGAGGAATATCAACCAAAATCTTTTGCTGGCACGTCTTTATTCGAAGACGAAGAAGCAAATTTTCCAGTTTTTCCAGACGAATCACTTGACAGGAATCAGGAGCTTGATGATGTCGAAGAATTGGCCATTGGAAGGGAACCCGAACCGGAATATCATGTTAGATACAGAAGAGTTTTAAAGCACATGCCGGATGTTCCCCATGTCACAGTTGGAACTTACGATGGATCCAGATTGTACTTAAGGATTTTACCAGAAATCCTCAGTGATGATTCTTATTATTACAATTCCGATGCTCCTTCTGGAACTTTACTTGGAATTAATCTTGATATAGCCCGACGTGAAGAGTTATTAAAGGTAAAACCACAATAAAAAAATTAAATTCTTAACATTGTACGTTTAATTCTTAACTTTAAATGAGAAATCAATTTCAGAGAGAAGCAGCAAATCGTGAAAAAATTGAAAGTGCTAAATATGATATCCCGGATACTGAAGAAAGTCTTTGGGTTGAAAAGTACAAGCCGAATTCTTACATGGAACTTCTTTCTGAAGAGGTAAAAGTCTTACTAATATTGTCAATTATTGAATTCTTCTTTTAAATGGAGGCTTTTAGAATAAGAGTATTTAACCATTTTATATCATGTTATTAGGATTTAAATCGTAATTTACTTCATTGGTTAAAAATCTGGGATAAGACCGTATTTGGAACTGACTATCTAGTTAAACACCAAGAAATAACTGAAAAATATGCTAAGTTGGGTAAAGCCTTATTAAATCTTTTTAATTTACAAATATAATACTGTGAGTGCTACCTTAAATTACAGTTTATTTGACTTCACATTTAAAATGTTGAATTTACAAGCTATGTATAACTTATAAATAATAATAACTTTTTGTAGAAGAGAAACAAAAAGAGAAAGAATGGACTAGAAAGATAAAAGTTGATGATGACGCTTATGATGACACGGGTCGACCAAAGCAAAAAGTCGCACTTCTTCATGGACCACCAGGTTTAGGAAAAACTACCTGTGCTCATATCATTGCAAAACATGCAGGTTCTTAAAATACTCGATGATTTTACTTTTTAATACTAATTAGTGATTGTTTACTATTATTCTAATAGTCGATATTCATTATAAATATAATCATTGTTTAAATAATTATATAATTTTTGTGTATTTTAGGATATAACGTTGTTGAGATGAATGCAAGTGACGATCGCTCTGTTGAAGCTTTCAAGAACGCTCTTGACTCTTCAACTCAATCAAGAGCCGAAGCTTTTCGTGGGCTTCCAAATTGCTTAATAATTGATGAAATTGATGGAGCTCCATTTGTAAGATGCCGTATTTTATATTTATAATAACTTTTATTAAAATAATGTTCTAAAGTTTACTAGATGCTTCATATTCCATCTCGATTGTATTTTTAGACTACGGTGAATGTTCTTGTAGATCTCATTAATGGAAAATCAACTGAAACTGGGAAAAATAAGAATAAAAAGATTCTTAGGCGTCCAGTTATTTGCATCTGCAATGATCTGTTTTCTCCTTCGCTAAAAAATCTTAAGAAAATTGCATTTGTTCTCCAATTTCAACCAATAACTGTCGAAAGGTAAAAATTATGATTACATCAATTTATTTACGAGAACTCAATTGAAGTATTATTTTTATATAGCATAATAGAGAGAATGGAAGAGATTTCGTTGAGAGAGAAAATGAATTTAGATGCTGTTACTCTCCGATTACTCTGTGAAAAGACGCAATGTGACATTCGCTCATGCTTGTTCTCTCTTCAATTTTTGAAAAAGTCAAAAACGAATTTTAGAGATGCAGTGATTTCACAAATTGGAAACACGGATAAAAGCAAAGGGATCTTTACAGTTTGGAATGAAATTTTCTCTAAGCCTTCCAATCAGTAATAAAATATATTTTACTACCAAATAAATATTCTAATAGATATTATATTTCAAGTTTGTATTTTCTTATTAATTATGCTTTTTCTTTACTTAGGATTTCGCGTTATTCTAAGACTCCCAATCAAAACACCGATGATGCTAGATTTAACAACATTCTCAAAACAGTTCAGAATTTTGGAGATTATGAGAAATTGGCAGATGGAATCTTCGAAAATTATCTTTCTTCAAAGTTCAGGGATTCATATTTTCAATCGGTAATATACTTAAAATTTTATGAGTGCCTAGAGTGTATATTATGTGTAATATTTTTCAATTCATACTAATTTAAGTATAAGCATTGTAAACAAGCTTTAAAATTCAAACAGGTTATTGAGGGTTTGGATTGGATGACATGGTTCGAAGATATTAGAAGCTTTGTTGCTAAAAATCAAAATTATTCTCTGTATGGGTATTTACCGTTTTACTTCGTTGTCATTCATTTCTTATATGCAAATCATACTCCGTTCAAGATCAAGTATCCGAATACTGAGGTAATTGATCGCACTCAATGCAAATTGTAAATTAAAATATTTGACAATAATTATTTTCTATATAAAGATTGTTTCGAAATCAATCCGTTATGAAAATATTGTGAAAACACAAATGACTGAATTGCTTCCGAGCGTTGGACGATTTATTACTCCAATTGGACTTGTATTAGATGTTCTGCCTTTATTAATCTCAATTATTCAACCACAAGAAATTCGACCGGTATTTAACAATCTATTTGAAAACAATTAAAAAACCTACTTATTATTATAACGTTTAATATTAAATGTAAGTAAATAGTCAAAATAAGATGTTCCTTTTATATTGCAGGTGGCTTCTCAACTTTGGAGCGTACGGGAACGAGAAACGATGAAGTCAATTATTGAAATAATGATTGCTTACAACCTTTGCTACACTCAACTGAAGACTGATGAAGGAGCGTACAATTTTGTTTTAGAACCGTATGTGGTTTATAAATTGAAATTGTTTTATTAATTAATAATTTATTGAATTTGATGTATTGGATACTTATTACTTACTAATAGGTTTAAAAGGTAATCCAGTAATTTGTATGCAACAGGAATTTTGAAGAAATAGTGAAATTCTCTTCAAAAGATGTTCTTAAAGGAAAGCAATTTGCTTATTCTGTGAAACAAGTAATTGCATGGGAAATTGAACAAGAGAAAATTCGAAGGAATGAAGTCGTTGGAGATGAAATTGTACTGAAGAAAATCAAAGGACAGTCTAAAAATGTCAACGAATGGGCAAAAACCTCTGAAGCTGAAAAGAAAATTGTCATTAAGGCAAGATTAGCATTTGGCTATGTAAAATTACTAATTAAAATTATAATAACATTTCATATAGTAAAATATGACTATTCAAAGGTTCCCTTTTGTATTTAAAAATATTTAACTGTTTTTTATTAATATATTTAGGAGGAAGAAATAGTTGCAAAGGACTTTTTCGGAAGACCCATTGTAAGGGATCCAATTAAAATGAAATCCTTACACGATGCCAAGATGAGTAAGTCAAAAACTCCAAAATATCATAAACTCTAACAACTTCAAATGTATAGTAATTTTTTTAATTGACTATTTGATAATCAATTTATAGAGGAGAATTCGGAAATCTACTTTCGGTTTAAAGAAGGATACAGCAATGCGGTTCGTCATAATCTTAAATTGAAAGATTTTATTTAAATGTGACGCGCACAAGTATGTAACTCAATGCGAATAAAAATCAATTTATTTTAATTTGATCGAATAATCACATCATATTTTACTCATGATATTTTAATAATAATTATTATTATTGATTCATCTTTGTGAACTTGCGTTTTATAAAGTGATACAATGGATATTTAATATGCACAGAAGAAGAGGTACGATTTCAACGAAGCTACAAACTACGAAATCAAGTCAACTGATTGCAATGTAAAAAAGGAATGTTCTAATTTGGTTTCTTTTTCAACACTTTAACCATTCCGCGGGCAGATTATCATAAATAAGCTTAAATAATAATATAATAAATATTTAATCTTTAAATTAAGTATATGGATGTAAAGGTATGTAATGTTCCGTATATAGTATTCATGTTCATCTTTTCTATTTTCTTAACTATTACTAGGTTATTGTTAATATATCATCTTGTATCATCAATGACAATAGTGGTAGGTAGTTAAGGTATGTATAATTAGGAGTATAATGTTCGTGGCTTTCACCGCTCGTCCTCGAAGCTGAGGTTCGTGACCCCTTCCCTCAACTCCCCGCCATCCGGCTGTGAGAATTCGATGAAGGGATTCGAGAAAGGGGCTGCACCGAAAAGATCCACATCCATCGGACGATATTTGAAATAATCTACGTAAATTAAAAGAACAAAGCTTCGAAATAATAAATGTCGCAAAACAAAATGGAAAAAAGCGTAATTAAAAAACGTAAATTTTAGCTAATTTAACCTAACCAACGGAAACAAAATTGGAATTGAAAATGATCAATTAGGATTTTTCCCTATATCCTTCGAGCTTTTAGTTTTAACGCTGGAAGACGTACCGAACGGAGCATTTGCAAAAGGATCGTCGTCTACTGGGACTCCTGAAGAATCAACTCCTGAAGCAGGAGCCGTGGCTGCCATTGCGGCTGCTGCCGCAAATGCTGAATCATCTTCAAAAGGATTCCACGAGGAGATTGCTTGCTCTGAACTTGCAGATGCCATGTCGGAATGCTGGACTGTTGTAAGCCCCCTATTAAATTCGTTCAGTTATTAAATACAAATCTTTAAGAAATTCACGAAATCCACTCACAGAACTATACAATAAGCATTTATAATGAATGTTATTTGAAAGAATTAAATTAATAATAAGTATGGCTTTGAAATGTCACTGAAAAATCACGAAATGAGCCTACTTTTCAAAAGCAGAGGAATCCGAAGCATTTCTTCTGTGTCCAATGTCGTTGTTTGGAGGCGGAATGACCGCTGTGGGAGTAGCAGGAACAACAACAAGAGCAGCGGCGGCGGCAAGAACCGTATTGTTATTCGGAGGAGTTGGAAAGTTATTGTGACTATTTGAATGAGAAGGGTCAATTGGTTTTGGGCTCTTGGGTGGCGGGAGAAGGGCGGCGCCCACGGCCGGAGTGGAAAGAACGATGGATCCTTTGGGCCTCTGCCTTGGCGTAACGCTCGTCTCCAGCGGCCCAGCCGCCGGCCCAGGAGTCACAGACGTAGAACTCTTCACTGTCTTCTCTTCAGACTTCACTTTGGCAGCTGTGAGGGCGGCCGTCATGGCTCCAACGAGGGAGTCCAAACTGAGAGGCGATGCTACTCCGCCCACGTTGCTCACCGGGTTGCTAAGACCAAGAAGGCCTGGGAACACAAGCTCCGACACTTGGTAGATGTCCGGTCGCTGGTTCGCATCAGGAGTCAACATATAATGAATGAGAGCGTGAAGCTGAGCAGAGAAAGGAGAATTTGAGGGAAACGACAAGTTCGCGGACTGGATGGCTAGTATTGAATCTCCGAATGGAGTAGTGTAAAAACACATCTAGAATATTGAATAAAATACATTTACTTATAATAATAATTACTTAGTTAAACAATTTCTTACTGTGTGTTTATTTATTGAGCTCAATTTTTTAATTGGTGTACTAATTTTTGAAATATTATTTTATACCTTATAGAGTAAAACGCCAAGGGCCCAAATGTCTGACTTAGTGGTTATGGGACCCCTTCCAGAGTAAAGGTCGACCATTTCAGGAGAGCGGTATGCGAGAGTCGTGTATTTGTCAAGGTCTTCCTGGATGGCTGGAACTCCATGGACAGCTGGATCCCAGCATTTTGGAGTCGCAGAACCAAAGTCGCAAAGCAGAAACTTCCCTGACTCTTCCTCAAGAACATTCTCCACTTTTAGGTCCCGGTGTATGATGGGAGTTCCACACTGGTGAAGTCTCGCCACTCCACAAGTAACGTCGCTGAAGATGGACAAGACTTCCTTTTCTGCTAAGTGACCTTTAGCTCCCATTTTGGAATTTAGAAGAGCCAGAAGAGAGCCGCGACAAAAAGGCATAAGGCAAAGCGCCTCTGTCACACCGCCGCCGAGAGGAGTTATGATATAGTCCACACATCCAAGTAAATTCGGATGATCTCCTAGAGAAGTCTGTAAGAACGCAATTAGGAAACATTAATCATTAATTTACTAAATGGGCGATTTATATCTAGTCTTGACTCATTATATGTTGAGTTATAATGCTGAAACACACACGTAAGCATAAATAATAAATAAGCTCAGCTGTTGATACTTTTTACAACTTTTAGAAAATTTTACTAAATTGAAATTATAAAACTCATTTTTGCATTTCTTTTTAGAAAGATCAATTTCTCACCATGATTTGAATTTCTCTCGTCGCGACAGCCAAGTCATGTTCATTGTTAACGACGATTCTCTTGAGAGCGAATTTCTGCGAACCTTGGCGTACAAGAAAAACGACACCAAACCCGCCTTCTGCAATGACTTCTTCGACGCTGACATTGTGCCTCTGGAGTGCGAGCGTTCGGCCAATGCAAGTGCCTTGACCAGAGGGCACGTGTTCTATTTTGCTAAGGAGCTTCTTCATTCTTGTGGGGTAAGTAGGTCGCAGACCGACTTACTCCAATTGTAATTCCGAGTGTCCGAACCCCGATTGCGCACCAACATCTGCAGCCGAGGTCTTAGCCCTAACTTACAACATTAATCTACATTTTCCTCCGCAAGTCCATGGCTCTCTTTTTCGTTTGGGATGTTTTTGTCTCCGTCGGAGCCCTGCAGCCTCGGAGTCCCTGGAATGAAACTTGATTTACTTTGACATGGAGGACACGTGCCTTTCTTCACTTCCTCATAGCGACCACTCGAGGACGGGAGATGAGTCCACCAGCTCTGTAAACCCCCAGGAACTACGAGGGAGTCTTCATTTGGGATCCTCTATGTTGGATCCCTCCAGCCCACAAACTTCCACCACTGCTGCAGCTTTCCTCACGACGAAGTTCGTCACTTTGCCCCAAACTATAACCTTTTTCATTGCTAAAAATCTCCTTGCCCATTCCTTTGAGAGTAGTAGAGTATCTGTGAGTATCCTTTTTATGAGCTTAACCTAAATAAGAAATGATAAGGTTAAAAATAATTATTGATCCTGTTTATATTGTCACAAGTATTTAAGTGGAATCCCCTACCAGAAATAAAATACGCTTTTAAAATCTCCACTTTGGAATTATCTTTGTTACAAATTAATATAGGTGTGTGCAAATTATTTTTATGTGCAAAGTTTATTGCTTATGTCAGTATTATATTAATAAAATCAAGTTAATTATATATGATCATTATCATCGTCTTGGGGTCACAAGAGCACTCTTCTTATGGGCACAAAATGTTCACTGCCTACTACATAAATTTAAAATACCAGGCCTATATACCGTTTATAGCATAGCAAATATTTCATTTTTAAATAATTTATCATGTGGTTGTCGACATTTTTATTTAATATATAAATTATATTCATAATTTTTGACATTTGATGAGTGATTTTATTCTTTTATGATGAGGATGATTAATTTCAATTCAATTTGGCTCTTTGATTTAATATATGTATAAAGATTTCAAAATTTTTAAATTAGCCATCACCCAAAATCCAAAAGCTCAGTCAGTTTCGTATATTTTATGGTTAGTGTGTAAAGAATTGTCAAACTAAAACTTTTACATTTTACACATCACATTTTTCTTTTCACCACACGAATATCATGCATCTTTGTAGAACTATATGACTATGACACAACAAATATAAAGATTCTGAGATACATAACATGCAGTAATATTATCACCTTTTGTGATGGATTATGTGTAGGCTGGTTGCTTCGCTTACAAGTTTGACGTTCATCCTCGATCCTATCTCAGATTTTGAGGGGAGATGGTGTGATGTAACATCGGATTAAGTCTCGCTTTTGGATCAAACTCGACGAGATTTGAGTTGACAGGACCTTCAAGCTTTTAACGTGATGAGAAATGTAATAAAAGTTTTTTCCTAATTTCAATTACGATTTGGAACATTATTAAATGACTCGGAGGATTACATTATTAATTCTTGTGAGGCATAAGTTACAAAGACTCATGTATGTACATAAATAAATTAGCCCTTAACGACTAAAGCTTTTACATGAAGCGAGATTAGAAGGTGAGTTTTGTACAAAGGGGATTGTCCAAAGAGATCAGCTTGTTGTGAATGTGTGTGTGTGGCAAATCCGTTGGAAACTACGGCCGAGAGCCAAAGCATGATCTGAATGTGATAATGAGAAAGCTGACAAAAAGTTGACATGTATTAGACGTGATTAGGTGAAGAGAGGGCGAGATGGGCAAAGTTGCAAAGGATCATGTCAGAGGCAAACATTAGCAGGGTCGGGAGTCTTCTGACATGTGACCAAACAAGAATATCCGAAGGCTCGGATAAATGAGGTTGACGGAGGTGGGCCATGGCCCTGGTACGCTCTCTTAATCAGGATTAGGAGCGAAGGCTTATCCCTCAACCCGGTCACTGTCTGTTCGGATAATCCGGGCAGATGTTCTTCATCAATGATGCAGATCACGGAATTATCCTCTAGAAGAGATTCAAAAGCACAAGCCCAGGACGAGGAGGAGATTGCCCATGTTTCCCCTCTCGCAGACCAAGAGAGCCATTGAGAATCGCTTTTGAAAGAGAGGATTAGGAGATGCGGAACAAGGAGAAAACATGAAAACATGGCTGTCCTTTCTTCACCACCTCCCTCCTCGTTGGGATCGGCGGATCCTCCATGGCCAGACCACCCAACGGCCCTCCTCTAATGGACACCTAATGGACCCACATTAGAACCCAAATGCTTTGTTGACATGGAGGTTCTTCCTTCTCACCTTATTAACTTCTCTTGCATTTCCCCTCCCTCACTCGACCTCACTCCCTCCTACAACCCCAATATTTTGACAGAAAGGTCACAACTTTAATCTTTCTCTAATACTATTTCTCATTTTTCACAACTCATCACTTGCTTTTCTTATTGACTCCTTTAAAGAAAAGTAATGAATAAAATATTTGACTCTTTGCGTTATGATTCTTTTACTATGGTATATTTGATTTAATTCAATATAAGAATGAATGAGAAAATAATTTAAAAGATAAAAAAGAAAATTTTCCTGAAATAATCTTCAAGTTTCAATTATATTATAGAAATC
The DNA here is from genome assembly GCA_009869795.1 of Neelides sp. FZ-2019. Taxonomy (NCBI): domain Eukaryota; kingdom Metazoa; phylum Arthropoda; class Collembola; order Neelipleona; family Neelidae; genus Neelides; species Neelides sp. FZ-2019. Next base: position 19,023 of record VJMY01000451.1, on the reverse strand, counting down.
AATGCATTATTGTGAATACAATTTAATGCTAAAAGTCAGCTTTAAGTTTCTAATTATAAAAAGTCAATTCTTGCTTTTGCTGTATAAATTAAATTAAGTCCATAAACTTCAGATGTAAAATTGAAAAGAATGATTAACTTCATGATGAAAAGTCTAAAAATTGAAATGTAAGAAAAAATTGAAAAAGGTTATTAGCTTGAAAGGGAAAACTTTTCTTAATTTGCAATTGTAATTCTCGGAACCGTGAAATGACGTCTCTCTTGTTCTCTATTTATCATTTTTCTATACCAGTACTTTTTTCATTGTGAAGACATTGTAAGTAAGACGGGATAAAAGAAAGCTTGAAAGATATGAACTCCGCGTAGTCTTATTAAAGAGGAGAGGCATATAGGACAAATTAGATTTTTCTCTTTGTATTGTCAAAGCCCTCGACAAGAGTGTCTAAGAACCCATTGTTAATTGGAATTTATTTTTGAGAAGTTTGACAAATAAGGTGAACTTTGGGTGCTTCTATCTGACTCGGCCCCTTTGAACCTCCCGACCTTTTCTTCCCTTCCTCACAAATTAAATTGCCGGGAAGAAAAAACTGAGTTTTTGAGTTCATAGCTCCCATGTTCCACTGACACTTCCCTGACGTGAAGGAGGATCCGCTTGTTGTAACAGAATCCTTGCACTCAAATGGAGCCCTGAATGGCAAGAGTTCTTTCCAGTAAATCAATCGTAATTAAACCAAGTCTTGAGGCATAGAGGGATCTATCCAACCGGAGCCGGTTAATCCGAGAATTGAGCAGCTAATGCACCGTGAGGGATTTCTATAGAGTCGGGATCCCTTCGAGAGGTCGGTTGGGTGGTCTGGGGATCCTGGGCCTCCGGGACAGGTCAACACTATTCAACCCCGTCCTACACATTTGGGTCTTACTCCAATAGCCACCCCTCTGGCACAATGCGACAATCCTCAAATGCAATCCTCAAAGCCTCTTTGATTATTCTCCATTTTTATCATATCCCACACATTTATTATGGAGGGTGCAAAGTTCCTTCCTTAGCATTTATTTCTTCACATTCAACTCACAATTGCGACAATAAGTGTTTAAGTATGTGTGTTGGAATGTTAAGCATCATTATGTAAGAGTATATTGTACGTGTATAATGTTTGGAATAATGTGATGTGAACTTTGTATCTACCTACTAAATATATTATAGAAATTCTTAAGATTTCTATGAAATGATCCCATATTACACAAATAAAATTCAATGATTCATCATATGGATTTTAACAAAATAAAACTTAAATATTAGCATTTAATATCATAAATCTCAATATTTTTATTGAAAATTAATCAGTAAATTAATGATACTCTGAAGATTATGATTTGAAGAGTAAATAAGCTTTAGTAAAGATTAGAATGATTATGAATAGGAAATGAGTAGATGTGAAGCCTGGGAAAGGATTGACAAGATTGGATTGTGAGGGAAAGGAAGCCATAAACGAAATGGTAGCATAAATGGAGTTTATATTATTATTGACTCATCAATGAGGTTGTGTGTTGAATCGGATCGGGTGATCTTTCAATTAAGAGATCCTCAGATCAGCTTACAAAGAAAAAACTATTAATCGCGAATGGGGGGGTTTTCTTAAGGTTTCTCATGTCCACCCTATGGCAATTTCCGTCTGGTTGTGAGCGATTAAAGCTCCGATTACCTTCCGGAACCATGTAAACATTTATATGGGTTCCCTCCAGGTTCCCATCAGTTATTGAGTGTGGAGATTGGAAGGAGACGGAGGATCCCGTCCACGCAGCTCATCTCCTCATGATTGGACTGGGATGAGCGGGTCTTTCTTTTCCGCTGACTCTCTCAATGAACGACGAGTGAAATGACCTGAGGGCATCTTCTTTTCCACTCGAGTGGGGCGGTGTGTTTCGCATTGAGAGGATTAGTCGACCGGAGGAGTGTCCCTGCCCCGTCCTTTCTACGCGAGAACCGCAAGATTAGAGATTATCGATGAATCTCATCCTCCCGTTTATCTGATCTGACTTGCTCCCCTCCCCACGCCGCGACTCTCAAAGTGTCCAAAGGGAAAGTCGCTGTCAGAGCAGAGCCGAAGAAACAATGTGAGTCCGTCCGTCCTAATCTCCATTCAAGTAATGCTGAGGGAAGAAATGAACCAAATGAGATGATTCGAGTTCCTTACAGGACTTTCGGCGGCTCACAACTGACAAGGGCATATGTACTTTCACGAACAATCTACAAAGGTAGGGGATTTATGAACAATGGCATTTGGAATTGATATCCAATCAACCGGCGGACTACAAACGCATTCAAAATTCACAGTTTAACAAGGAATCGGCAGGAGGTTGGTCATGTTCAACCTTCTTTCATATGCATGTGAATATTTTCAGATTAATTCCAAACCTTTAAACTTGTGATGGTGGACAATGCTAACCCTTTATTTGATTCAAAATTCTTCCTCAACATGACCTTAAATCATAACATAAATATTTTTTCAATATTTGTGTTGATTTAAAAAGTGTTAATAAGAAAATAAAAATTTTGAATTGTTTTGATTTCAAAATGATAATTCTCTTTAAGTAAATTGTTTTAATAGTGTAAAATGTTTTGAATTTTTTTTGCCGATTAACTCAATTATTCAGACTTTCAATTTAGCATGAGGTTTTTTAATTTATTTGTAGAGAGGGAAAAGAGGGGATGATGTGATGATGGAATCGGAGTCTCGACAATTGAAGCCGTAAGAGTCTTTATTTGGGAGATGAGAAAGAAACCTTTGAGATATTCGTAATTAGTTTGACAAAGAGGGTTCTGCTTTCACAGCTTTTTTCATTTTATCCCTTTTTTATGCGAGAGAAGCTTGAAAAATAAAAGAATCACATCAAGCCTCCACTTCGCTCCCGAACAATGCTCTTCTCATTCAATCGCCCACTGGAAAAACTCTTGAGAAATCCATTCTCTGAAAAAAAGTAATAATTGAGGAGGTGAAATGAATGAGTTGATTTACGGGGGAGTCGCGACATGTGGCTCGATGCGAGAGAGACTATTGTGGAATTGCCCTCAATAGGCATTTGCATGGAGGGAATGAGCTTAAATATTTTTCGAATTTTTCCGAGCCTACGAGTCGGATGAAGTGGAAAGAGAATAAAAAGGGGGATTTGCGTTTAGTAGCGTAAGCCTGTATTCCATTTGAGGGAAAGCTTAGATTCCCACTGCAGATTCTCCTACTAACTTCCATGAAATGGAGAAACACGGCTTGTCTCCTCTCAGGACTGTCGAGAGAAATGCTGATTTACTCATAATATTTATTTCTTTTCCAATATGGAGATCGGCTTATGTACTTCCAGTCGTGACTCCTCTACCACCACACATCCATCACCATCATGCATCCTAAGTACTAACAAACACCCCATATCATATAAATGTATTCAAATGATATATACATGGTATTTTTCTGTATTATACTTTTCTCATAAATATTTGTAATACACTACTACCAACTTATGCACACCTTCTTATTCTTATACAAGGAAAATACAACTTAAATTCTTGGCTTTTCCTGACTGACTGTTATACTTGAACATGTATGGATGTATGTGGTGAATTGGTTTAGATGCCATTCGAACAATGCGGATGTGAGGAATATAAAGGAAAGAGTTAAGTAGTATATTTTGCAGATGGTTTTAGTCCATATAGAGTGTTTGCATACTCAAATTTGGATTTGAGCTAAAGAGTGAGGCCTTTATTCCTTGTTGGGGATGAGCTTGGCCTCGAGTGTAGCGGATCATATAATAATGTCATAGTTGAGGAAAGAAGTACCTTGAGGGATGAAGTTATAATTCCCAATTGATTCCTAACCTCATGTCTGGGGACTTGGAGCGGATGCCCTTCGGTCAATGCATTAGGATTGGTTTTAACCTCACTCTCTTACCAGCTCGCTCCATGCATTCTTTATGTTATCATTTCCTCTTCCAAATCTCGAGGGGTAATCACGGAACTTTGGTCAACAAACGATCCGGTAAAAAGACTAATTCGACCAAACCCTTTCGATTTTCTAGACATTGACCGAGGCTGAGCTCGGACATACCGTATAACACTGAGAGCAGCCCAATCGTCAAAAGTCTGATGTTCTTTGAAAAAAGGGGAGAAGGGAGGACAGAACCCTGAAACCCATTCTCTCATCCAATATGATTGAATGACAAATTGACAAACAAAGACTTTCGTGGCCTCTCCCCTCTCCTAACGATGAGCTCGACCCTAAGTGTGTGCTCCAAGGCGTGAAAAGAGTAGTGGCAATCCGATCCCGCTCATCAAACAGTCAACGGCTACACTCCCATACTGTGTAATCAGGGCCAGGAGGAACGTATCAACCTCAATTCACATCTATTACTCCAACAAACCACTCAATCTCAGGCTTTTTTGAGTTACCATACCAGGCGGAAGAAATCGAAAAGTCCCCACAAAAAGAATACACGCATCATGCGAATTTGGGGACAATCAAATTTGTCAAATTGAATGTTTAAGAGGAAGTTTTACAAAATCTGATCATTTCATTTCATGAGAAACATATGCGGCTTTCAAGTTTTAAAAAACTTCTAAGCCATATAAGAATGATATAAGCTATTGATAAGATTTCTTAAACTTGGATAAAATTTGAAAACTTCCAAATATGAAAAGTTTGAATTTCATAAGAGCTTATGGAGTTCTCTGAATCCTTACAAAAATTTAAGTTAACTTCATTTACAGATAATAGACATTTCCAAGTCATGTAGGCTCAAATTCATAATGAACTTTCTTGAAGTTTTCTAAGAAGATTGGAATTCTGAAATCTCATCCTAGTTTCTTGGATTCTCATAATCTCAACTTTTTTTTCAGTATAATTTATTTCAAGTTGGTTATACAATATAGGCGTACTCACTATAGTCCCTATTTTAGACACTTGTTTTGTGGCCAACTTGGAACTTGGCACATTATAAAAATTAAAGGAAAGTAAGATGGTATTTGTTTTTAAACAGTTAATTTTTTTATTAAATTCATTTTAAATGAACAATTAAAAAAGGTCTTGTTTATAAAATATGAGAGTTATTAAATGAAACTGTATTAATTCACTATTTGTTTAAATTGTTATTTAATTTGTGATTCAGCTGTATTATATGAACGTGAACGAGGTGACAGATGTACACCTGGGCATATTGAGATGAACGGGGCATTTGGTGCTTATAGTATTTGTGAGCAAACTTGTAATTCAATACGCACATTGTGAGTTTGGGAGCAACACTCTTCATCTCGTCCGTGCGAAGGGTTAATGGATTACCCTTGTTGATATTCTACTTGAAAAATGTCCCAGCCTCCTGGCACTCTCGGAGAGGCGCAGACGAGGACTCCGATGTGTGTCTGACTACTCATCCCATTGTTCATCCTCCCACACTCCGCTCTCTCCTCCTATTTGCAAGTCCTGAAGGAAAGGCCCTTGATGGGAAATTAAGGACCTCACCACTTTCTCACCTCCCTCGAAGTGTTGACACTCGAGGAAGAATTACTCATTCGTAAATCCTCTTGATTCTTCTCCTTCCATTCACTTTACATTTCATTCAATTCTCCTATTCAATTTGGTCTTGTACATATTTTATATAGAAAGAGGGTCTTGTCTTATATAGCTTTTATACAAGGAGTGTCCACTTCAATTGAGAGCATGTTCTCTTTTTCGAGAGTCTCATTTACCTCCGAGCGATTCATCAGCTTAATGTGAATTATAAACCCAGTTGTTTCCAAACTACTTACTTCTGTTAAACTTCCAGCTTAAATGCTATTATTAGGGAAATTATCAGCTATTTGCTAACACCTGTGTGGTCCACAATGGTACTACTTAAAACTATTTGTTTTGATGCATTTAATACTTTTAAGAAATGTGCAGTTATAATATAATATTCAAAATGCAGTCCCTTCAATTTCTTATTTAGACATTTTGGTCTAATTTCCTTGCATTTGGGAATTCTTATTAGAAACGCATAATTTATAATACTAACTTGTTAAATAAAATAAGCTATGACATGATTATTTGTGAACTTGTGAGTCGACAGTTATAAAATTCATACTTTCTGAGTTATTTATGAGAATGTGAGTTAGTGAAAGCGTTTATTTGTTTTTGGAATAGTTTATTATTTAATAATAAAATGAAAGTAATCGGAAAAGCTTGCTATTTGCAAACTTGAGAATACATTACACATACACATTACAAAATCACAATTAACATTGGAATTAACTTAATCACTTAAACAGTATTGAGTTCAGAGTAATTATAATTACAAGTACGTAAGCTGAGACTTTTTCTAAAAAAGAGAGCAAACAAACTTGAGGTGGTTGGAGGGGCAAAAAGAAAGTGACTATTCATCATTGAAGGGGTGCGAGGAGACGATTGTGCTTTGGCTTTCATTAAATGATAATCATCGAGAATCGGCATTATTATAAGGAAGTTAATATATTATTATTGTTGTATAATATAGATCTTAATGAAGTCGATTGACCCGATTGTTCAAATGATGAATTACTTAATCACTGAGGTCGTCAGAGAAGTCTGAACTTGGTCTTCTCTTGAAAGAGACGTTGTAGCCTGGGTCAATTTCCGGTGGGCTCATTGAAGCCTCGCTCATGTGAACTCCCAGGTGAGACGTCTGACCTTTTGACTGATTGTGAATAGATTGGGCAGATGAGTCCTCGAAGTTGGCCGACTTTAATTCCTCGGATTCTTCTAATAATCTTCGGCTTCGCTCTTGCTCCTCTCGCTTTTGTTTTCTCCATTTGGCCCTCCGGTTTTTAAACCAAACCTTTAAAATTAATTTTACAAATCAATTGAAATATTGAGAAAATAATCAATTTGAACATAATGTAATGATAATATAAATTTGTTCGGTCTTTCTGATAACATGCATTTAAAGTAATAATGCTCATTAAATAAGGTATGTTCAAACTATAAGGGTCCATTGATGTAATATCATGTGGTCAATTAATGAAGTTTGAAAAATAAAATTTAATAAATAGATATTAAACTATTTATTACAATGAAATGTTACAATTTAAGAAATAGTATGGGACGCGAAGCCCCGCTTGTTAAACTCTAATTTAGATAATTGACTCTGACTAGATAAAAGTCGTTGTGAAAGTATTCAAACGATTCTCATTTTCACAAATAAATTCGAGCAATTTGCGTCATATTAGGGATAATGAAATCATTTTGATCACTGATGCGGTGACGAGTGAAACTTTGAAGAACGCTAATAAATTAATTTAAATTCTAAAAATGAGATATTTGGAATTTTCCGTGAAGAGAAACTTCACCTGAGTCCCTTGAAACTCCAAATTAGAAGGAAAGACAGAAAAATCTTTGATCTGAGCTGAACCAAGCGAACCGTCAAATGTGGTTATATTGGAAGGAAGTTTTTGCAATTTTGTCCAATTTGATCATACCGGGAAAGCCCTTTGATCTTCGCTACAGAGCGAGAGAGATCTCGCTTAGTGACGTGAATCTCATCGTTTGTAGTCGTATTAGCCTTTGCTCCCGCTGCTCATTCTTCTATACTCACAAGCTCTCAACCATGTCTTTAGTCTCGAGAGGATCATCTCCATTATTATTATGCACCTATTAGTTCTTTTACTTTCCTTTTCTATATCATCTTAACATTACATCCATTGCCCATTTAATCATTATATTTCATTAAGTGTATAATTGAGCCCAGGATGAGGCCATGGGGTTTTAATTGAGCAATTCCCTTTTCACCCTTCTAATTAACAAAGACGCTTCCATTTAATTCAAAGACTAATTAAACCTTGTAATTTACCCTTAACTTTGAGTTCATACATTTTAATCTTGGATATTGAAACAAAATGGAAAGATCAAGTCTCATCAATTTACTTTATACACGCAAACAAGAGGGAATTGAATTAAAGCTGACGACTCTCTTTCACCCCCATGATATTTGCATCACTCAAATGCTCAATCTACATGAATGCATAGAATAATAGAGGAAATAATATGAAGTCACACAAGGGTTATTGAGAAATGATAAGGAAGGGAAGAGATGAAATAAAAGTTAATTTGTAAAATAGGATTCGGTGATTGAGGACGAGATAAGGGAATAATATTATGAGTTGTGAGTATGAGAATGACTGAATGAATTCGGGGTGAGAAAGAGAAGTGAATGGATGAACCTTCACCCACAGGGCATCCACTCAATCAAACTTCCATAATGGGCTATTTAGAGTCAAGAGCTCCATGGGCTGAGAAAGAGCGTCAATTTTCCTAAAACTCTCCTTCTCGCGATCAACTCAAAATCACGGGACTTGAATGAGAAAAGTGAAGGAGAGGCTCATTTGGGAATGAGTTTCAGCTCAGATGATCCTATTCTGTGTCAGGACCAAAAGCGGCACAAGAGGGTCGATCAACTAGCATTTTCGGCCCACCCCGTCCGCATCTCCCAACCCTCAGGGATTTAAAACTCCCGAGTGAACTCAGACAGTCGGTTCGACTCAGGCTTCTAATAGAAAATGTATATAGTGAGATATGTAAAATGCGAAGTTTTCGGCCAATAAATAAATAATAAGTTGAAGCATTTATTGAGAGCCAAACCATTGAATTGAAATTATACTCAATTATTTTCTAATTTAATATGTGATCTGATAGGATGAAAGTCTGGGAAGGTATTATGAGAGAGATAAAATAATAGGAGTCATGTTATAATTTAGTGTGAGAGCTGTTCTCATTCCTATCAGATGTTACTCGACTCTCTGGAGTATAATGTAAGAAAAACAGGATTGGCGGGTCAAATTATTAACGAGAACCTGGAGGCTTCAGTAGAGTCTCATTGCAATTTAATGGAGAGTTGTCCCATTCTATAATAACAATTCCGCAGAGCCCAAGTCCTTAATCAAATGGAAGAGGAAGTAAGGCAATTTGAATGTTTGTCGAGAGGGCCTATGTTGAGCTTCTCGAGAGATTATTCTATTACAGAGTATCAACATTACCGTTAATTTTGTTTGCTCTCAAAACAAAGGAAAAAGAGAAGAGGACTGACGGGAGAACTCAACGATGCTTCTAAAAATTCCAGATTTGAGATTTCTAATTTTTATGGATTTGCCTTTCCTCGAATTCCTTATGGAATGAGTCCCCTCAGGCCATGAGTGTGGATTCAACTGGACGCCCCTCACTTAATGCGAATAAAAGGAAAAGATGTCAAAACAAATTCTTACCTCAACACGCTCCTCTTTCAGATCCGTTTTAAACGCCAATTGCTCTCTAAAATAATATAACAAAATGAGTTGTAATAATCTTCATTTTAGCAAACAAATTATTTGCTAATTGGGCTGCTTCATAAATGAATTTATTTTGATGAAGTTCTTGCTAATTTAATGAATTTTTAATTTAAATTCGTACAATTTAATATTTTACCTCAAAACAACGTCGGGATAATGGGTCTTAAGAAAAGTTGCTTCCAATTGTTCAAGCTGCTCTTCAGTAAAGATTGTCCTGAAAATTCAATTGGTTAGTCATTGATTCCTCTTGAGATTTGGAACAATCAGCTAAAGGTATTTTCTCATCCATTTATGGATGAATTCATTCCTATATTTGAAATTGTAATATTATAAAGTAATAAGAAATACTTAAATCAATGCAAGACTAGGTAGGTACTTGATTCTCGGAAATGGGAAGGAATGTTCAAGACAAGTGTAATCTAAAATAAGGGCGCAATTGCAAGCAGTATGAGATATTAAAATAGCCATCTTAATTTATTTTTTTAACCCAATTGTCATTCCGATCTACGCACATTGACTTATCCCACATTTAAGTCCTAAGTAGAGTATACATGAGTCTGAATTCTTTAATAACTTCGGCTCAATGTTAGTTGAGACTTTTTAAGCATAATTGTACATAAATAAATAATATGAAATTTCCCATTCTACGCCTTCATTCATAGAAATGCCGCCTTGCAATAAGGGCTGAATTGTGAAAAAGTGATATGGTATTCCCCGGTTTCTAAGAGGAGGGCATGGAATTAGTCTCATAAGCTGTTAATGCCTAACATTTCTTCGAAACTGGGATGTGGTAAGTGTTGAAACTTCTCAATCATTGTTCACAGTGTGTTGGGCGACGTGGAACGTCGAGATATATTGTATCGGAGAGAATGGGTTGGAAGGGTCCTCCATAAACCTCGTGCTCAAGTAGCACCTCCGAACAATAAATCTATTTCTGCGACCATACGTGACTTTTTAAATGGGATGGGGCTGCCCTCACACTTTGACCGGATTAGGGGAAGAATACAGGTGGGGCTCACCACTTTGCGGATTCTTACAATAATTAGTTAATTGGTGAGGATTTAATGAAATTACCTGTGGCGTCGCTTTCTTTTCGGTGTTGGCCCTCCAAGGCCTCCACTGCCAAGACTTCCTGGTCCCAAGGAAGCCCCTGAACCGCCGCAGCTCAGAGCGTGAGGGAAATAATGTCCGTAGAGACCCGGAAGCCCTCGGTACGAGGCTGAAATTCAAATAATTAACTGTAATTGTTTATAAAATGAAATAAATCTTAATTTTTTCTATGAATATGAATAGGTAATGTTATAAAGTAAACGAAATTTCTTGATGAATTCACATGTTAAAAATGAGGCTTAACATTTAAGTTTCACATGAATTTCTATAATAATTATGCAGAATGGCATTAATTTAACAGTAACTATTATAATCTGATAATCGGATAATGATGATTAAAGAGAAAAGATTTAAATTAAAATTACCGAGAAATTCAGCAGCCGCAGCGGCCTGTGCTTGGTTTGGAATGAAAGCCGCCGAGTGGTGGAGAAACTGAAGCGACGGAATTTGAAAATTAGCCAGGGACATCGAAGATCCATTTGACAACGGAATCTCAGATGACCTCTGATGAGGTCGAGACAAGAGTCCCTGACTTTTCTCTACATCCGAGATGTTCGTTCGGCCAAGGATGCTCTCGATGGTGAAAGAACTTCTCTGGGTCAATTGGGTCTCTGACGATGAAGACGTCGTTGAGTTGGGGGAAGATGAGATCCCTTGGAATTGGCGAAATCCCATCGGGGACAAGTAAGGGATGATTGGGAAACACGGGAAGTTTGACATTTCGTCTCTAGACTTCCTCCAAGAGTGAGGACATGGAGAAAGAGGTCGGTGGAGTGGGCAACTGTCCCATCCGTCCTCATCATCTCTATTTACAAGGCGGCTGGGTTGGGTCTGAGCTGGTTGAGAGACTCCCCTCGCTTTCGGATTCGTTCTCTTCCCACACCAATCCCACCCTGCTCCTATCTCGCCAAGCTACATCTTCATTCTCTATCCTCTCGTACTTGACCAAAACTCCCTGAACTTCTTTTTTCTCATCTGGCATTTGAGGATTCATATCACTTTAAGGGATTTCATACACACATTGACTGTGAGCCTGATACTTAAGTTTCGATATAGCTAAAATCCCATCTTTTTTGTTATACATATAATATGTATAATTGGTAAATTGTCTAAAAAAGCTAAATCTATATTTGAATGCAGCAAAAATGGGTTTAAAATTGCATATCTGCTAATCCGCTTCCTTACTTACATTTAGTACTTATCTATTCTTACTCATAATTTAAAATTGTAAAGTATTTAAAATTCTTGATATTACGTTTAAGTTTAAAACATACCGTGGATCCCATTGAGGACTCCACTATCTTAATGAATTTGTGTGTTTTATCCATATAATTTAAAATCAAGTAATCATGGTAATAAATATTTACTCTAAAATAAAAACCTCATATTTTAAAATCTTAAAATGAAGAACCGAGAGTATTCGATTGAAGATCGTGTAAAGATTGAAGATTGAAGCTTGTGTGCTATTACACCTGAGTCTAAGATTAAAGATTGAAGTTTTTGATCAAATGTCGTCGATTAGGATATTGTACATTAAAATACACATAAAATCATTTAAATAGTGGAGTCCTTAGTGGGAAGCACGGTACATGCATTATATTCGGCCATATAAAAATATCAAAATAAAATGCGCTTAAAATAATTAATAGAGAGGCTTAGAGCTAAAAACATGAGAATTAATGTGAACAAAAGTATAGTTTTTTTTTTAAATTAGAACCATTTTAGGATAATATTATTTTAAAGAGCCTTAAGGGATAAACCACTCGCATAAAAGCCATGCAAAAGGGCACAGGGATTTTTAATACATTTATTTGTGTTTTAATCTAAGAACACCAAAAGAGCTCACAAATTATTTAAGCATGCTATAAACTATTCAAATGATTATAAACTTTATATTTTATCACTTATATTTATATTTATTTATCACTAATATAAATACTAATATACCACACATAAGACATTCGCTGTTTTATGATGCATTCAAAGATAATGTATCATATTATTTATATTAGTATTAATAGGTAGTGCGTAAATTAATAATAAAAATCTTATGAGTAACTGTCATGAGTGAGTGTAAACGTGTAAATCATTCATCTAATTTACATTATTAATTTATTAGTCAAAGGAGCTAAATTAATAAGGAATACATCTAAACAAGTCGGTACCGCAAGTCTAACATTAAAAATGTATTGTATTTCCCTGTGTGGTAGTTGAAGGGTGGGAGTGATGTGTGGGAATGATCCTTTGGGAGTTTCAAAGGGTGTGAGGGTCTCATGAAGGAATAATTGGCGAAAGGAATAGGAATTCAAAGCGGCGGAGACGGTCAAAGGGAACAATTCATGATGAGGAGGAGCCGTGAAAGGAAGGATCGGGATTTGGATTGAGTCCGAGTTTTGAGTATCAAGTCGGATTACAACCTACCGCATTTGTAAATTGTGCCTCGTTGGGCCCACCTTCTTACATCTCGTCCTCAGCTCAATGATTTGGAAAATCCTCGCAGCACGGCAACAACATGCATACATGTACAAATATACATGGTGTCCTTCTTCAAGGGCTTAACCCTTCTACCTTACAAAATCCCAACTCGCCTGTATCTATCATATTTAACACTTCAATTTCCGAGTCTAAATATGATTTACCCCTCTGATAACAATTTAAACATTGTGAATTTTAAAATACAACAATCTTTTCAAATAAAATACATTTGCCATTTTATCGTGATTACTCTGATCATTAAAATATAAATTCAATAATTTAGAAATAGTAGACTAGACACTAAAACTAGACTAGAAGTAAAAATAACAGCTTTAAGAGTTACAGAAGTCTCATTCCAGTGGTTCAACTCTGTATGAAATAGGCAGGAGAGTCTCTTTGGATTTTATTCTGCTCTTGATAAACCTTACCCGTTCTTTTTATTTACAACTCTAAAGTACAAAATATTAATAAAAAATATTTTACTTTATAATTCAGACTGTCTCCCTAATAGAAAGATGATTAAAGATAAAAGGTTGACAATCGGAATGAAACATACGGGAATTAATCAAAAACATCTTTATTTAGTTGCACATTAAGATATTTTTGGGTTCTAGGATGAATTTAATAATGAAAAGTGTGAAAGATTCGTGAATCTCCTTTAGTGAAATGAAAAGGGAGGTGAGAGTGAGAAAGCTCCGAATCGGATTGGGTTGACTGGGATGGGATTGAGTGGTGAGAGTTGAGGAAAGCCGAGATTAAAATCCATCCGAGGAATCTCCTCCGCTGTTGTGTCATGTGTACTTTCCAGCTCAAGGACTGAAAGACCTCCTGAGGCGCTCATCACATCATAATCATCTTCATCATCCGTCCATCTACAGCTCATTTCCCAATGGATCTTCTTTTAATTAACTTTATGGACCTTCTCCCTCGCTCTCCAAACAAAGGCCTGGATCAACCCAAGGTGGAATTCTCAAATCTCTTGAAAGGAAATCCAAAAAGATCTCTCTTCAAATCCTAATCTCCAATTTTCATTATTTTTCTTTCGTTGAGCTTCAAAATGATTTAATATGACATCAGAAGAAGTTTGAGTTATCCCTCACCTTTCCTCTAACCCAAAACTCTCACTCTCTCACCCGCTTTCATCTCCACTCTTAATCTCACCCAGAGAACTTTCAACAGTTTCATCCTTTATTGTTTCATTATTTCGCATCTCTCTACTATTTTCTCTTTCATATCACATGCATAATATTTGAATTATTTCTCCATAAAGCTCGAGTTCGCCCTGATTTGACTAATGCCTCTTAAAATCATTAATTTTATTCTGAAAACAATGATTAATTTGACTTTCATGACGGTATACTATATAATTTTGCCCTATGAATCTTTTCTAAATCAATTTTAAAATGGGATACCAAATGCCAATATAAGAGAATAAATATTCGCTTAAAATATTATGTTAAATCTTGTTATAATTACCTAAATCATCTCATTAACTCACTATTCATGAGAATGTGTGGTATTTAGTGACAATAAATACTTATCTCTTCAATTCGATGAAGTTTGAGGGGAGAAGAGTGTGTTTTGAAACGGGAAGTTTTGGATCCTTCGGCTTAGTTAACGCCTCAATCGGTTCATCTCCATCTCATCTCCTTCAACTCCAGACCATAGACCCCGATAGGAGGGTGGTGCGGGAGTTGAGAAAAAAGGAGTAAAATAATAAAATTATGGAAATGAACGCCGTCAGAACGTAAATGAGGGTTTGAAAGAATGGAGAAAGCACGTAAGTTCATCATCGGATATTCGGAGATTATTCAATAGGGAGGATGGTTGAGATTCAGCTGGCTGGCTCCGTTGGCCACTCTGTTGACTTAGTCCTTCTCATAGACTGGGAACTCTGATTCCTGAATAAACGATGGATCAATTGCGCCTCATTTGGGTAGACTTTTCCCCCTCATCCTCCTCTACCCATTATGAGGGCTCACCCTCTGCGGAAGAATAATAAAATTATAAGAGCAGCTAATGGAAATCACCACTTAAATGGCCCTCTAAACAGCGGCTCCCACTCTTCCCTCCTTGATTTTCTTTCGGATCCCCGAGGATTATTCTCTTCAAGTTAAAGGACTCTTTTTAAACCTCAAATCTCTTTTTCCTCTTACTTTATTTTGGGCTATAAAGCCATGAAAGAAAAGCAAACTCGACTCAAATTCCCAATCCACTTTTGCCTTCATATTTTATTTCTCAGCTTCTTCTTTCTTCATTTGTCATCTAATAAGAGCAAAACACTCGCCTCTTCTTAACTAAACATCTTCCACTCTTCGCTAATATAAAAAGCATTTTATTCTTTAATTGCTCGCTTATATTGACAAAAAGAGATATTACGGAACTTTTTTTTTCATGTTTTTGTAATTTTTAATTTTATCCCAAGTATATTGTATTACTTATATGAAATTGTGCAAAATTATTAGCAGCATTGTGGTTTATTGGTGTATTATTTATGATAAAAAAGACCATTTATTTTTTGCACCAAAACTGTTACAAACCACAAGACACTCAATAAATATTTTACTAACGTTATTTTTAGTACACATCCTATTATCACTGCTATTTTATTTTGAATTAGTAAAATCTAATTTAAATAAAACACAACATATATATCTTCAAGACAGATTTGGTCATAATTTAAAAGCAAATTGTCTCAAAAGTAAAATTAAAGATCTCCAGCTTCAATTTTACTTCTAATCAACAGAACAATGAATTTTGTACTTTAACATTTAAAGTTCTAACGGACCTAAAGAATCTTATGAGTCGTCGAGTCGTTCAAAAGTTGTTTGCTTGTTGGAGGAACTTTGATGTTTATAAAAGCTCATTGAATTTACTAAAAGGTAACCAAGATGAGGATGAACTCTCAAAAGAAACGAATGTGAGATGGAAATTATAAAGTTTTCATTAATGTTTAAGGTTAAATAAGACGTCTCAAATTAAAGATTCTTTAGATTCAAGTCAATCTAGACGGGAATGAAGGCGAGTGACGGCCCAAGCGGCTTCAGGCTCTCTCTGCAGTCTCCTAACTGTCGGTCTCCCCCAGATGAGCCATGCGAATCCGATGAGAAGGCACACAAAGCTTTCGATGTAGTAGCCGTCAATATGTATGGAACAGATTCCCCCTCCAGTCACGCAGCTCTAGAACAAAAGAAACCAACAAAGGATCAAAACTCCATTCATTAGGAGAACTTCTTAATTGAGTTAATTTACATCTTTAAGTGGCGAAGTGGAACAATTATTCGTGGCGTCTTTTGAGCAGGACTTGAAAGTGAGCGGGTCGACGAGCCAAAGAATCACAGTTGAAGGCCAATTTCCACCAAGATTCGAGAGAGTGTTCAGGAGTGTCATGTAAGTACCACCGACTCTTGGATCACTCACTTTAGCAAAGAATGCCATGATGGCCACAAACATGCTATACACAGTTACCTGAATTCAAAAAAGATATTTCTAAATAAGAATAAAGTTTATACTCATACAAAATTTTTAAAACTACATTTAAAAATGTTTTTGAATTATACATAAACTAACCTGATGAATTGCATAAATGACAACAATTCCTAAATAGTAATAAAAGGGAAATGTTCCATCCAATTGTTTGAATAACGGAGTAATCCAAACTATCCCAGCAAATACAATCCCGAATAGTAACCTATTTAAATTTTTTATATAAATTAAGCTTATAATCATTACTACAAGTGTGCTTATAGATCCCAAAGGCCTAATGAATTCAAAAACATATAGTAATTTATGAGTTAATATACTATATTTAAATTAGAAAACCTCATAGGAAATGCTTTGATGAACGTATTTAATGGGTTTGCTCCAGCCGTATATCTCGAAATAATGAAAGGTAACACTATTTGGAGTGGAGTTAAAGGAATTGCAAGTAAGGCAAGACGATCCTTCGGAACGCCTGCTTCTACTAATTTCAACCCTGTAACAGAATCCGCAGCGGCAAATCCCATCTGTCAAAAAAGGAATTTTGTTTAATACTCATACTTTATTATGACTCATGTGTTGTATAAAAGATTTATATACCTTGCAGGTGAGCAGTAAAGCAATGGTTGTTTTAATAGAAGGAAGCTTAATGATTTCCCAAAGGGAGCGATAACTTTCATAAATGTTAAGTTCACTATTTTTAACATCTTCTGGCTCTTCTTTTTTGAGGATCCAAACAAGAGTTGTTGTTACAAGAAAAATCCATCCCCAGAAATAAAGGAAACCTAAATAAAATTATAATTTCATAAATAATTTGTTAGGATATCCTTCGCATGTATTTTAATAAACCAACACATTGATTTGTATAATTAAATGAACTAATTTGCCTGGTAAATCGACGATTCCATAAGGAAGAGATGTTGATCGGAAATAAGAATTACAAAAATCAGCCGACTCGAGAGCTAGAAATACAACGTATCCAAAAAAGTAGCCAGCTGTTTGACCTACGCTGTTGCACGTTGAAGCGTATCCTACATTCTCTCTAAAAATTCATTCATTACAATCATACATTTATATTGATTCGAACTTTTAACAAGAAAGAAAATGCACAAATTAAATGAATGTCAAACCTTCTTAGCATTGTGAGAGCCCAACCATCAACAGCGATGTCTTGAGTTGCAGCCAAAAAGTTCAATATAAAAAACACAGCTGTGATTAAAAGGACGTTTAACGTATCCAATAAGTCATTAATGTGCGACGAGAGAAGTAGCATGAATATTCCGATTAAGTATTGCATTGGGACCAGCCAAGCTATAACAAACAATTACAATTTAAAATAACAATGATCATTTTTATCATTTATACACATTTAATAAGGATTAAAAATGATATTTCAATAAATTACTTTTCCGTCTGCCCATTTTGGCATTGAATACTGCATCAACTATAGGTGCCCAAAGTAGTTTCAAACTGAAGGGCCAAATGGCAAAACTGAATTTTGCTTGATCATTGTAGGATACTTGTCTGTTCAAGAGGATCATAGGGACAGAAGCAATTAGTCCAAGGGGAATCCCTTGTAATATATAAAGAAATAATAAGAGCAAGATGTTGCTCAAGTCTTTACGAAAATCTGCTTGCATTTTAATTACAAAATTGCACTTTTATAAACTAAAATAACGAACTTTTGACGAAATTTTAATGAACTTTATTGATGATTAAAGCATTGTTAAAGCCACTTTTATTTTTAAATTGAAAAATGACTATCTTTATCAACTGTCATGTTCAATATTATAACATTACACGTAAAAAGTTTAATCAACGATTTTCTTTTAAAAATAAATTATTGAACAAATGTTTGAGCCAAATTCAAATATTCTAATTTGTTTACTTAATGCTTAATTTTTAATTAACTGGTTGTAATAATTGTTCCGAGTTCTAGCTCAATATGTCAAAAAATAGCACCAGAATAATCCGAGTAGAATAAATGAACGTGGATGAAATTAAATCCACCGCAATTTTTCTTAGTGCAAGCCTATAGGCAAAAAGACAAGACCAATACACTAAAATACACTCTGCTTTGCTCTCATTTTCATCTGAACGGTTTTGTAATATGTACAACGGTTTATAACTTAAAATATTGATATTTTAAATATGAAGCATGGACCATTGCATAGTTAGCAATGCATAACTTTCATAAACTAATAGATGGAATAAATAATTAAATGTGAGATTAACAAAAAGAAACTTTATAACGTTTATTTCACTACTCATTTTCCAGCGCCATACTCATACACAAACACAGTGGAAGATTATTTTTTGGATTAGTTGAGATTTTCTGGATCGCACAATTACTTTTGTATTTGATCTTCCAAGACTTCATCAATTGGGAGTTCTTGATCATCTTCCGTTTCCAGCTCTTCTGGAATTTCCTCATCAGCCGTGATAAACCCATCACTTCTTTTGTCGAAATCCCCCAGCAAGGATTTCTTTTTCTTTTCTGCCCTTTCTTGTTTCCTCAGGTTCTTGAGGAACTTCTTATCTTCAATGCCCTGCTCTAACTCTTCTTGTTCGTCACACTCTCCTGGGATTTCTTCGTCGTACTTTGGAATTTGAGATTCACTTCTCAGAAGCCTTTCCGTCATG
>VJMY01000450.1:0-62943 GCA_009869795.1 Neelides sp. FZ-2019 | reverse complement strand
GGGAGTGTGGACTTTGGACGCGATTTGACTGGTGGGTTTTAGATAATGCTTTTAATTACCATTGATTTTTTATTAAAAAATTTTAATCATTTATTTTTCAATTAAGAATTCTTAATTAGAATCCAGAGAATTTTCAAGGATTCTTAATTAATAATTATTAAATTCTCAAGTTAAACTAAAAATTACAATTTTTGTTATTTAGGCGTTCAAAACTTGAAGAAAAAGCATAAGCGAATTGAAGCCGAGTTGACGACTCACGAACCGGCCATTCAAGCTGTTCAAGACGCAGGACAAAAACTGATGGACGTGGCGAACATTGGAGTCCCGGAGATTGAACAAAGGCTTAAGGCCTTGAACCAAGCTTGGATTGAACTCAAGATGCTTTCGTCTGCTCGCGGAGAGAAGTTGGACGAAAGTCTCGTGTACCAACAGTTCCTTGCGAAGGTCGAAGAAGAAGAAGCCTGGATTTCCGAGAAGCAACAACTTTTGATCGTGGACGATTTGGGCGATTCAATGGCAGCTGTGCAAGGGCTCTTGAAGAAACACGATGCTTTTGAAACGGACTTGCAAGTCCATCGGGAAAACGTGGCCGATGTGTGCAAGGCCGGCGAGGAATTGATTGAGGCCAGGAATTGGAATTCGGACGCGATCTTCGCCCGTTGTAGTTCCCTGCAGGGCAAGATGGACACGTTGGCCACGTTGGCCGGAAAGAGGAAGGCGGGGCTTTTGGACAACTCGGCCTATTTGCAGTTCATGTGGAAGGCCGACGTGGTGGAGAGTTGGATCGCGGACAAGGAGGCCCATGTGAGGAGCGAGGAGTTTGGCCGTGACCTCTCGACGGTTCAGACCCTTCTGACCAAACAAGACACGTTTGACGCAGGGCTCTTGGCATTTGAGTCGGAGGGAATTGCGAACATTAAGAACTTGCAAGACCAACTCATTTCTTTGTAAGTTTTTGTCGAGAATCAAGACTATGTCTTTAATTAGGATTTGTATTTATTATTGAATGTTTTTCATTGCAAATTTATAGATTAATTACAAATTATAAATTATTAGATGAGTTAAAAATACGTTTGAATTTTTTAATTTACACAATAATATTAAGTATTCTAGATTTTAACTTAAAGATTTGAAAATGGTATGCTTGCAAGATAAATTTGTAAAAAATATAATGAATGTTTTTATAGCCACGTTCAATCTGATGGAATTCGACGGAGATTCGAAGATGTCTTGAACCGTTGGCGACATTTGCAAGAAGCGTCTGCAGCTCGAAAGGCGCGACTTCTTCAAATCCAAGAACAATTCCGTCAAATTGAAGAACTCTATTTGACATTTGCCAAGAAGGCTTCTGCATTCAACTCTTGGTTTGAGAATGCCGAAGAGGATCTGACGGATCCGGTTCGTTGCAATTCAATTGAGGAGATTCGCGCATTGCGTGAAGCCCATGCACAATTCCAAGCTTCGCTCTCCTCTGCCGAGACGGATTTCAAGTCTCTTGGAGATCTCGACAAGAAGATAAAATCCTTCAACGTGGGCCCGAACCCATACACTTGGTTCACCATGGAAGCCCTCGAGGACACTTGGAAGAACTTGCAGAAGATCATTAAGGAACGAGACGTGGATTTGGCAAAGGAACTTCAGCGCCAAGAGGAGAATGACAAGCTGAGGAAAGAATTTGCCAAGAATGCTAATGCTTTCCATGCTTGGCTTACCGAAACAAGGTACGGAATTATTCATCTTGAAGATTTCTATAAAAGACACTTTTGGATTTGAACAACTCAAGGATTCAATTTCTTATATATTTTTCATTCAAAAATTAGATTTTTTTTCATTAGCTAGAATTAAATTTATTACAGTTATGAATTCCATTTTTTGACATTTAAGGATGACTTACATTAATGTAATGTATTTAGAAATTAAATGGGATTTTTAAAAACAATTCTTTAAATAAGAGTTAAATGTTTCAGGTTCAGGTTACTTGGGTGGAATGGGTATGTCGAATTTTCGTAGGAATGATTAGACGTGGTTTTATATAACATTATCTTCATAGATTAACGATTCTAATCAACTACAGCAAGGAATGAAATTCTAGTTTTTAAACTATAATAAACAAGTACTAATTAATTTCAATTAATTATTGAGCTTCAAAGCACATGTAAATAATATTTAATACAAATACATGAATTACGTTTAACATTGCTACTTAATTTTAATATGGTTATTCAATAAATATTGGATCAATGTCTTCTTAACACATTGTACATCTATGCTATCTACTTCTAATTATTCTATACACTAAAGATATAAAAATGATCTTTTCTTATTTTAAAGGTCATCGATGATGGAGGGATCTGGAACGCTTGAACAACAGCTTGAAGCAACTAAGGTTTGAAAATATTAAATTTTTTATTCAATTTGAACAAAATAATAATTATTTTATAAAATTATTATAAATTCGGTTGTAGAAAATGAATTATTTTGTGTTCCATTGAATAGCGAAAGGCAGCTGAGGTCCGAGCAAGACGTTCGGATTTGAAGAAGATTGAGGATCTCGGAGCAATTCTTGAGGAACATTTGATTTTGGACAACCGTTACACTGAACATTCGACTGTTGGATTGGCACAGGTATGAATTTTACCCTGTTAATATGATCTCCCTTAAATCTCCATTTTACCTTATTTTGAATTTAATATTGATGGAATATGAATTTGTTAGGCATGGGATCAACTCGATCAGCTCGGAATGCGAATGCAGCATAATTTAGAACAACAAATCCAAGCCAGAAACCAATCTGGTGTTTCTGAGGATGCTCTCAAAGAATTCTCCATGATGTTCAAGTAGGATCAAATATTTATTTTTTTAAATGATTAATTATTCCAATAGTTTTAATGGACTAGCATTAATTATTAACATTTGCTATTATAGGCACTTTGACAAAGACAAGTCTGGTCGTTTGAACCACCAAGAGTTCAAGTCATGTCTTCGAGCCCTTGGTTATGATTTACCCATGGTTGAAGAAGGTCAACCGGATCCTGAATTTGAAGCCATCCTGGGTAAGAGTTGATTTAACATCTGCATCTGCATTCTTTTAAATATAACTCATACTTTATCATTTTACTAGCCATATATTGAAATCATTATTTTTTTAAATAGACTCGGTTGATCCAAACCGCGACGGCCACGTGTCACTACAGGAGTACATGGCATTCATGATATCCAAAGAGACGGAGAATGTCCAGAGTTCGGAAGAGATCGAGAACGCCTTCAGAGCCATTACTTCGGGCGAACGACCTTATGTCGCCAAAGAGGAACTTTATTCGGTATTTAAATAATATGTTGCGAAATAACTTATAACTAGCTAGATTCTCATGTATCTTTTGTTTTATTGAGCTTTTGAATACTAATGTTTATTTCCTAATAGAACCTTACGAAAGAAATGGCGGACTACTGCGTGAGCCGAATGAAACCTTACATGGATCCGAAGACCGGACATCCACTGGCAGGAGCCCTTGACTATGTCGAGTTCACTCGACAGCTCTTTCAAAATTAGCATTGAAGGAGTTGTCGCTTCAGCGCCTAACGCTTCCAAGAGGAAATTCTTGTCCTCAGCATGCCCACTAATTAGGAGAAATTCATAAAAAATCTAATATATATAGAAATCTTCCTATAATAGAAGATAGTATTATTCACCTTTGAATTTTTTGAGTTTTCGAGTGCATTTATGGCTAAGTTATCCTTGTAATAAATTGATCAATGGTCTTTGGGTTCCTCTGAGTTCCCTTTGTTGTCGTTTCCGGCTCATTGTCAACGAAAATTAAACCATTTCCGGTGGTACTTATTTCATGGAAAATTATCATAATTTGATAAAAAATTTTAAATGTTTGTTCATTGGTTATAATTTTATTGAAACGTTTATTAAAATTGACAAAGCACCAATAAGCCTAATTAGTGTACTAAAATTACAATAAAATTATGTATTTGACACAAAGGACTCGCTTGAATAAAAAGCCTTTTGCTTTAACAATTCCTAAATTGTTATTTTTGCATCATATGAACCTACATACTTTCTCATTTTATTGATTGAAAGGCTGTTTGCATATTGAAAACGGAAAATTAAATGATTTATTAGTTAAGTAATTTGCTAAAATAAATGGTTTATTTCTTTATTGCTGTTGATCCCATTAATTAGCAATCTAGTATTACATTTTTAAAGAATAATTGGCTTCTTTCCAGGAACTACTCCCCATTCAGAAACGGTTGTCTTCGTCTTATTTTTCGTGTAAACTTCCCAACGTCCTTGTTTCTGGATTTTTTTCTGTCCTACAATCTTACCATTTTTCCAAACTGTAACAGTTTTTGAACCAATTGGGCCAAGAACTTCAGTGGACGTCTGTCTTCGGGATCGAATTCTTTTAAGTTCACTTTTAGGAGATTTGGAAAACTCGATTTCTCTGACTAACTCTTCAATTAGCGTTATGGCATGACGCCTTTTTCGGCTTACAAATCCTTGGATGAACGAATTATAAGTCCTGTATGATTCAAAATATAAAGTTATTTAACTATCTACAATATATAAATTGAAATTACATTATGACAGATTTAATAATAATACTATTATTATATTTTTTATTAATAAAGATAGAACTTTTACAACCCTTGATGTTTTGAAGGCTCTGTGACAAGATGAGATTCATGGTGTACTTCCTGGAGTTTTAAATTTATAAATGTAAGTATTAATTTTTACTCAAGAAATCATTAGGAGCAATTAGGGGTATATCAAGGTAATTTTACTTTATATAATATAATAAACGATTTTTTCAAAATAAACGTTAAATTGACATAATGTTTAATCCAGTTTAATCCTTAGTCTTACATTATTATGGGTATTACATATTATTATTTCCAATTTTGATTAATTTAATACCTGCTCAATTTGAAGCCCAGAGTTAATTGAAATAGCTAATATGAATACAAGAAATATCCATGCAAAGGTTTTTTCGTCGTTCATTTTTTAACTAATTTGAGAACTGTTTTGAACGGCACTTTTACCCTGATTTTAATATAATATTGCATGATAAGTATGATTAATTTGATGAATAATCCCAAATATGAATTAGCCTCAAATTAAAATGCAACAAGTTAGCATGTAAATCTGAATTATGAATTCACTGTAAAAGAATTTGATTCGGAAATACAATGATGTTTACTTTACTTTTTCACTTAATATATTATACTTAATTGCAATAGCAAGGATAACACAACAATCATCTTCCTCATACTGATATCATCATTTTCACACGAAACTCATTGAAATCAGTTTAATTTATGTCATGTCATTAACATGTATCATAAATAAAAATGAAATTTTTATTATTAATTTTATTGCTAAAAAATCTTGTTATTTTAATCAGTATACAAATTATTGTACAAGGTAAAGTTGATTCACTCGATGGTGAGTAATATATAGTTTTATCTAATAATTATAAAAAATACATTGGCCCACTTAATTTTTGTTCATCCATTGTCCAATTTCAGATTCGTGTGAGATTTTTGCATTTAAGTTTGCATTTGACAAAAGTCCGGAAGTCGTTGTAGTCGGAAGAAAATTAACTTTACTGTAACTTGATTTGATCCTTCGGGGTGGAATTGGAATTTGCGCGGCTCCACTATGATCTCCGTTCCTTTCTTCCTTTTCAAAGTTCTTAAAAAATAAATTAAGTATTTAAATATAAAAACATTTTTTAATATTTTTAAAGGTTATTTATTTTACATACATAATATAAGATCATCATATTATTATAGGATATTTAAATGAAATTAAAAAAACGAGTTTAATTCAAATACATCAACATTGTCGACGAGTCTTTTGGGCCAAAGTTGATCCAAGGATTCTCCACTTATACTGACTTTGAGAGCGGATGGTTCACTTCCAGCTCCACTACTTGATAACGTCAAAAATGAGGGCCTTTCAATCGAACTGATTCCACCTTGGCCTTTGTTTGAACTTTTTCTCACATATTCATCGATTTGTTCAGCCACGTTCATTTTATTGCCTTTATTACTCTTTGTCTTATCATTAGTTGAATCTTTCATTGGAATGATCGTTGGCGAGCTGAGTATTTTCCCTATTGAAGTTTTGCTAATTAATTCGTGCGGATAAGTGTAATCAAACATATCGTAAAGTTGATGAGGAATTCCTTCTTTGTTAATTGACAATTGACTTGACATTGCTTTGATTTCTGCTTGACTCAATTTCTTAGCTGGTGACGTTGGCGGTTTAAGTTGCTCAGCTGACAATTGATTTGAAATTCTATTAATTTCCTCTTTGCTCAGCTTCTTAGCTGGTGACGATGGTGATTTAAAAGGTTGAGTTGATAATTGACTTGGAATTATTTTAATAAGATCCGCTGGACTCGATTTCTTAGATGGTGTTTGAAGATGTTCGGAAGGCTTTCGTTTATGGACAATTGAAATAATGGTTTTATATTTACAATCAACACAGTTGCAACTCTCTGGATGATTTGCGACATCAAAGGCAATTGAGCTGGAGACTCTGGGTGGTTTGTTAGGAGAATTTGTAGTCATTTCTCTCCTCAATTTTATTTCGTTAATTAAATTCTCTGCACTATTTGACGACTTACTTTGCTTTTCTTTCAACTTCTTTGACCTTCGCTCATTCAGACAACGAAGGAATAACGGAACGAAGCAAAAAAGGGCAATGAGAGAAAGTAAAAGCAATCCAGCCAACAACTAAAACAAACATTTACTTAACGTTCAACTTTTTAAATGTGCATTAAACGATCATTTTTATTTCGATTAAATTATGTTTGTTTTAAAATTATTAAAAGCGCAGTACGTGATAGGACCAATCTTCATTCTTTGCTTTGATTTCTCTTTCTCCGGCCAATGTGCGAACGGAGCAAAGACGGTAGGTATCTTTAAGCATGTTAAACCGAGGAGCTTTTGATTGGAATTCCTTCGTCATAAAACCTGGATCGCATCTGCAAACCCCGTTCACCATCTTCCCATTTAAACAACTTGTCTTCTAAATTAAATATTTTAATGATCCAACTATTTTTATAATCTTAATTATAATAATGATGCTGTTTCGATTTTATATTAATATTTGTAAAAATATAAGACATTTTAATAAATGTTGGAATTTTAATAAAAATACTTATAATTTTTAACATTATTATAGCTAATAGCACTAACCAAAGGCAATTGAGAAGAGTCAACAGTTACGAAATTACTTGGAGGTGAAAAACTAAGCATGTCGCTTGTAGGACTGAATTTATTGTCATTCATGTTTTCGCATTAGTTTGTATTTTGAATGAAAATCTATGAAATCATTAGAGAACGACCGATGTAATACTTACACTTATACTTACACTTATGTATATAATATAATACTTATTTGGAAAGACTTTTTTTATTGATAATCCATTAGTCCAATTCAAGTTTATTTTGTCCAACTACGAACTGCATTACTTATGCTTATTTCTTTATTATTTTAATAAGATAATTTTATTTATATGAGAGAATAATCATGTCAACTAGCATTTACGAAGAACTTTTATATCCACAACATCCAGTTAAAGCAAAGTAACATAACGTCAGCAAAATGAATATGAAGAAAACAATATTGTGTGCTATAAGAAATATAATTTATTATTATGCAGCTTTATTTTGAATCATCATTAATTTATTAATTTATCATCATTAATTAAAGTAGCTTTCGTGTTCTGACTTGAGAGACTTGAGGCCTTCTCAGTATTTGTAGGAATAGCAGTTGTTGCTGAATTTGAATTATTTTTGGCTGTCTCTTGATTTCCTTCTGTCTTTGGCTTGAGCTCATCACGTTGTGCTATGGGATTAATGCTATATTCGCTCATCAAAGACATTGACTCGGCTCCTTCAGCCTGACTATACTTTCGATACATTTCATAAGCGGCTTTCACTTCTTCTTCGTCGCTTTGAAAAGGAGGCAGAATTTCCTTCGGCGGCGTCGAAACATAAAGGTCCTGATCAAGAGAATGCTCCGAGGTGTATTCTTCAAATCCGCCCGACTTCACTTTGAAATAATTCCGAATGAAGATCCAAGCCATCACGATGCAAATTATGATTTTTACAAAGTAGTATTTGCTATTCATGTCAATAAGGTCGAGCGTCTTTTTCTTAATTTCTCCTTCGCATCCCTTATGTGAAAGAACACAAATTTAGGAACAAGAATAAAACTTTATGATCAAGATTTCAAAATATTTAGTAATTAGAACATTTTGTAATTTATCATATTAATTTCAGTCATACTTTTGTCCAAATATTCGACACATTGTGCGGAAGAGTTTTATTTGAATGAAATATCTCTTTTGTGCATAATTGCTTTTTGTCCAACTTTGATGAACAACATTGAATAGGAATATCGAATTCAGCTATTTTTAATTTGAGCTTCATTTCATAAAGGATGCTTCCTTCTTCATAATCAGTGTAATTTTGAATTCCACAGCATTTCTAGTAAGAAATAAAAGTTTTCAATTATGAAAATTCACGAATTTAAATTAATTACGAATTATATTAAATTAGTAACGAATTTAATTTAAATTAGATAGAATTAATTAATTAAAAAATTAATAAAATATCATTTGAAAGGATATATTTTTACATGCTCTTGTTCATTTTTTGTCAACCATTCCGGGAACATGTTAGTTTCTTTAAGCTTAATTTTGGTCAAATGAAGAATGAAAGATGCATTTGATAACTTTTCTTCAACAGTGCTTGAAGCTTTTCTCGAGAGAACTATCCCAGCTATTGAAATGGATGGAATTATGAACACAATCGGAATAAGAAACTAGAAATGCAATAGAATATTAAGCAAACAGCACAGAGTTCACCGTTAAGACAATAATACATATAATTTGTAAATTATTAATAAAGTATGACATTGAGTAAATACACAAGTTGAAAAGGCTTTATGAACAATGTTGTATTTGACAAGCCCGCAAGCTAATATGCACCAAGTGAGGAGAAATGAGAAATTTATTATTGTGAGCGTTTCGAGTAGGAGGATTTCGGGGAGTTCTACAGCAAACGTGCTCGAGTATCCAATCCCAATGTAGAAAGTAAGAATAATCAACTGGAAAAGCAATTTTAACGGTTAAAAACCTTATTCAACAAATATTGACTTATTGTGAGTATTTACAAATGAAAGCCATAATGGACAGCAGCTCCATTTGAAGAAACTCGCCATATATTGAGTAGTTTCACTTTCTTAGTTGATGAGCAGAGTAGAAAAGACTTTTATTTTACTTTACCGTTAACCTGTAATTATCATTTAACTTCGAAATTGGAATTCAATTAAAAAGTTATGATTTGAGCCTTTCCTTTATGGAATAATTGCATTTACTTTCATGGCAAATTCAATATATTGAAAAATGTCGTTTGTAAGTTTTTTAAATATGTTTATAATTACAAAAAAATATTCATGATTTTAGATTTAGTCCTATTTTGAGAGTTGCTGGTTTCTTTTTAAAATGGCTAATGTTAAATAGACGGACAAATCATGATTATTTGGAATTGCCGAATATATTAAAATAACATCAAAAATCTTTAGCTGTTATAAACATTCATAACAAAAAATTCCTCGAATATACAAAAGGCTATTCATATGATTTCTTCCTTCCCTTAGCTCTTCTATCTCATAAATCTTAACGCCGTTCGTTTTATTTAAGTCTTGAGTACAAAATTAAATAAATTATTTTTTTAAATTTTATACAGCAGAGCCTTAAATAAAACGAATGGCGTTAAAATTTATGAGACAAGAGAGCCAAGGGAAGGAAGAATCGGATAAATTCTATGAATCGTCTTTTTGTAAAATAGATTTTTTGAGCTTCTTTAGTTTAAAGGGATATGTAGTTGATAGGGGCGAATTTAGTTTGAGCTGAAAAGGGCAAACATGAAATTGGATCTACTAGGGAGTTTCCCTAAGATCAATAAAGAGAGGAAATTGGAATCGTGAGGAGCAGATCTTTAGAATAGTCAAGTAATGGCCAAGGTTTTACTCCTCTTCAAATACCATATCCGGCTCAACGGATATACAAATGCTCTTGAGCAAATTTCCCTCACCGCATTTCCTCTGGCAGGAAACTTTTTTTGGCCAAAAGGGAAATAAATTTGAAAGGAGGCAGTTAATACGTCTGCAAGTACGCAAGATTAATCCAATATTATTTTTACATCGTCAATTTTTAATAAGCAATGTTTAGTAATGTTGAAACGAACGGACACCTCAAAAATAAATATTTTTTCTCATATATTTCCCACTTAAAATTTTCTCTTCAACACCCAAATCCATATATAGCTTTCAGAAGGCCCATCAATTCCAATTCCGAATGATGGGCTGATAGAGGAAATGGTGGAATGTACCTTAGGTGTGCATTTTCGCAAATCCGCATGGATTCTGCACTGCGGTCCGTAGAAAGCTCCGAGGCTCCGACCTTTTCCCCTAACTCTCCCATAGGTATATATAGTTCGCCCTTGTAACAGTAATATGCTGCTATAAGTCATATAATATAATACTCATATAATAAATACACGTCTAAAATAGAAAATCTTTTGAGCTACTGCTTGAACTACTTTATTACTTACTTATTTTGCTTATATGAAATAAATCGTATTAGGTAACCAGTTTACATATGAGATAAAAAGAAAGTCTCGAAAGGAAAGTTATAATATACATACATCAAATATAATGTAGATCGTCTCTAATCTGTTTAAGAAAAAAATATTCATAAATATAAGCGGCGATGTTCGGAGTAAATGGTCCTTGAAAAGTCATTCGTATATGAAAAGAATAAGAAATTGAATATTCGAGAACAAGGATGATTTGGCACATGAGAGGACCTGAGGTATTGACTGCATAAAAAGGATTATTATTTTCAATTTATTCTTCGTTCCCAACTGCGCCTCTTTTTCCCTCCTCTTCGACACTTCCTCTTTGTAGGTGTAATTTGGTGAAAAGGGCGAGTGTGGATGAAAATGAAATTGATGTTCTTTTCATGCTGGCTCCGAGGGAGATTAAAGAGATTATCCCTCTGCGTACATGTGTGTTAATCTAAAAGCACACTTTGTGTTTTCATAGAGGAACCGGAGATCCAATTAAATATACACAACCAAATGAACGAAGGGATAAGTGTGCACGGCTCATTTCCGGTCACTCCGCCTCCCATAAGGTACCACAAAGGATGTCATTGTCAACCTTGACTTCCCCCTGCATGAAAGGATACGTAGTCATTTAAAGCTCATTTTTAAATCCGTCACTCACTTAACCTCCGCTCATGAACTCCGTCCTTGTTAACAAGTTTAATTTTAACTTTAAATTCATGCTCTTTATCAAACTCTCTATTACATTGTTTGTAGTTTAAAGTTTCTGTTTACAAATATATTCTGTATGGTCAAAGGTCCAATTGTTCATTCATTGTGATAAGAGATTATCCATTTTTCATTGCGTAAATTTCATACAATGATTGTGATAATTATGATTTACGTAAATGAAGAACAAAAAGAGTCAATTGAGCATCCTTCTGTATTTTCTGTATTTTACACTTGTCGGTAGAGAAAATAGTATTGAGAAGTGCTGGGGCAGATTGATAAATTGGAATGAATCGATCCTAAAGTGAGCCTTGTAATTGTGTATAGATTCAATATTGCATAGAGAAGAAAAGTTAAAGTTCTTGAGCCGTGGGAGTTACGCGAGCGCAGAAGGTTCCTACAAATGGAGAACCCGGACGGAAAGTCGGCTTCTTCCTCAGGTAATTTTTCCCTTATTTCACCCGCTTCCTCGTCCCCCACGACCCGGCTGACCCCAGTAGGAAAAAGCGCAATTTCCGAGCCACGGCTCTCTCCAAACCCCGATTTCTCTGGGGACTCATTAAGGGCGTTGAATGGTCATTAGCGAAATGAGCTCATCTCTCGTTCCTGTCTCTTTCCCTATGAGTGTGAGCTCATCTTCGCTTACGTAAAAAATAGGTCTTGGTCTCCTCCGCAATTATTATTACACCTTGATTAGCATTAGTTCTGAGAGTGGGAAAGTGTATTGTTCTTCGCATCGGGAGAAAAAACCAGGGGCTAGCAACGACCTTGTTTCGTGTCAACGAAGACTCATATTTTGTGTATTATTGATTCTCTTTGGCGCACTCGCCGTATTTCCACGAACTCGTTCCGGGTCACTTGGCCCAGGTCAATGAGCTTGAAGTTTAAGGTCTAATAATTTGTTCTGCCGGCCCCACCTCCACACGCCCACACATTCGCCAAACAGGAGATTCCTCAACTTCACGATGGATGAAGTTGAAGGTATTTAAGAACCATCATTTTCTCATTTTATTAGTGTTTACATTTTATTATTTGTCAAGATTCATTTAAATTATTCCTTTGTTCTATTTAAATTGGTTATTTCAATAAGGATGCATTGAATGTTACTTTTAATTTCAATTTATAACGTTATTTGATTATTTGCAATTTTGAATTGTATTCGGCTGATAATAATTGTAATATCACAAAGATCTTATTACAAAAGGTTCAGTAATAAAGTCTTTCCGATGATCTATAATTATAATTTTTAAATGACAAAATTGACGGAAGGCAGAGGTGTTATTTTGCAAAATTAAGATGAAATTTTCTTTAGAATCCGAAGATTCAGAGATGAACTATTAGGCTGAGGAAATCTCGACAGCTCGTTCTTAACTGAAATCTGAGTTTTCCCATTTGGAGACTCAAGTAAAAAAAAGTTAGTGAGGTGTTTTATTTCAACACGGTTAGTTCATTGTGAAATTGTTAAAACTAATAAATGAGGATATTCAAGCCATGAGCTGGGACAAATAGGATAATTTTTATGCCAACCGTGTCTTGGGTCATTTGCGAATGAGCAAGGGTTTTATAAAATCCTTTCTGCGTTGGGTAATAAGGAGCAGATGAAGTTAATTTGTTCATTCCTCGCCGGTCTACATCGGACGATGTGTCTGTGAATATTTGGGCTGATGGAGCCAATGTGTCACATCTCGACTTTCCTCATTTATTCCTCGCCTTGTTGGAAGATTATAATTAAATGAACCGTGGGAGCCCCACACATTCCGCCCCAAGCTTCCAATCCAAATTCATTTTTCCTTCGCTCTCCGCTCTGTTGACTCCCGTCTCATTACGTTCATCCTCCATTCCTCTTATGACTTTGCCCGATGCGAAATTATCTATATTCTATATAATACTTATAACCGCCCTCCTCTTTAAACTATTTGAACCTCATTAAATGGCCTGCATTGTTGGAATGATATTTCCAACGGGGCTTATCTCTTGCTCTCCTGATTTTCTGACGTAAGGCTCGTTAGTTACACTTATTTCCTTTAATTACCTTCGTGGTGGATTGGATGGAGATAATAATGGAAGCAAGATTTATTAAACCAAAGTATAAAATAAAGTAAAAATAATACATTTTCATATATAGATATAATACAAAGCTTTTCGCCTTTCGGAGTATCCTGACATACGTGGCATATTTCACTTCCTACTTAATCACTCCCTCAGATTCTTCCTATCTTCCTCCATACTAGCTGAATAATCTGAATTAGCAAGGAAGGAGTTTAAATGAGGGAAATACATTTATGCAGAGATAATAATAGCATGTAATGCAGGGACAGATAGCTAATGTGCTATTGAGAGAATCTTAGTCAGATTATTATTTATGCCATGTCCACATGCAAGGGCAGAATGAGGTAAATTCACTTAATCCAAGCAAGTTGTTAAAAAAAGAGAAGATAGGAATTTAAGGAACGTTTTTATGCTTTTTGACCATTTGTGTCACTCCGTATATATCCTAGCTTTGATAATTGGTAAATAGAAAGGAGATGGCCTACAAAGAAAAATATCTTTTATGAGCATCATAAGAAAAGTGCCTTTCTGGTTTAAAATTTAAATTGCCTTTAGGGATTTAAAGAGGGCAAATAATAATTTGGCTTTTGAGAGTTAAAGGCATTCTATGAAAAGGCGTTTAGTTCCAATGGAGGCATTAGCTAGTTAAATCATTTGATATCTCGTCGAAGAACATTTTATTTATATTATTACTCCCCATGAATAAATCTATTATGAACTCCTATTATGAGGGGTTTCTCTAACATTGTGTATAGAGATAAATATCATTTTAAGCCTTTTTTCGACGATGAGTTGAAAATTAAAATCACATCGTGTTCTCGAGCTTGTAGACAAGAGTGAATAATAATAGTGAGTCGGCACTTTGTCAGGCCTTTTGCTCGTCTGCATATATGACCAGAGTGAACGAGAAGAACGAGGAGTAAGAACAAGAAGAAGATAGGAAAATCTTTATATGTAAACTCATAGAAAACCAAAGGGAGTTGAGGGGCAACAGTGTGTACATGGATAATTATAATGCATACAGAGAGTGTGGAAGGCGCTAATTAACTTTCTAAAGGACACGAAGAGAGCGAGAGACAAGGAGGAGTGATTGAAATGTGTAATGAGATATCCATTAAAAGAAGAAGAAAGTTTAAGTGCCAAACGCCTGCGCTCCCACTTATTCATCATTATTCTCATCTTTTTTGACGAGGATTAAAGGGAGGAGGAGGAACAAGAGCAGGAGGAAAAGACGAGGTCTTTGGGCGAGATTCCATCTGAAGGAATTCACTTGTCTGTGAGTTGGATTTGTGCGTAAAGGATGGATCAGTTGATCCTCCTTCCCTCTGTTTTGCTCACGAGTTGCGACTCGGTGGCTCTCCGGGCAGATCTCGCCTCACTCAGGTGGCCAAGGAGGTTCGGCAGTGTCACGTACAGGACAAACAACGATACATTTTATGTCTGTAAGTATTTAAGTAATTTGAGCATTTACTTTTAAACATTTTGACATGAAGAATCGGGTCAGGGGGAATTTATATAATTTATTTTATGTTTACATCATTTCGGTTCAAGTTGTTGGCTCGAAGTTTTTGAGTATTTTGAGGTCTCGTTCATTCATAAATAAGTTTTTCTGCGAGAATTCTTGAGGATTTACTGCATTCTTAGGACTAATGCACTCCAGTCAAATTCAAATCTATTTTGAGCCTTTTGACGCTAATCTTTTATTGAGAAGATTAAATTTTTTTATTTGACATTAATCTTTTTATCTTTTTGTAAGAACATTTCACAACTCCATTGACACCTTGTGGGATTGAATTATGGGAAGGATATGGGAATCATGCGATGGTGAATTTCATGACTCGATTAATTTTCATTTGACATTTTCTCTATCCGATCTTTTGACATACATTTCCCATCATGACTCAAATATGTGAAGTCTGGTGTGTTAAAGGGAGACATGTAGTATTTTTAAGAGCTACTTTGAGAACTCGTTTATTTCCAATTGCCAAGTTAAAGTTCGTCATAAAAATGTTAATTGAAAGTTTATGAAGTGAGATGGCCGAACGAGAAAAATATCAATAGAGTATTGAACCTTTGTGCATTGCTGATAAATTAACAAGCTTTTTATCATTGTAATGCTTATTCCCGTGAACGGACGTGAATGCTTAAGTGAATTTTTCCATTGACATTCTTTGACACTTTGAACTTATGTATATTATAACTGTGTATCATTTTATAAATATTAAATAATATAAATATTTTGGACAAGGAAAGCATTTTTTAATAGAAATGTTTTCTTTACAGACTGTAAATTACAGTTGCAAATACCACCTGCGAATTGATTAAATATTGTGAATATATTATGTAAGATTTGAGTTATCGAAATTATCGACTGGAGAGAATAGAGCATTATAGGAATGGGGGCGAGTGATGAATTAATTTATTTGGATGGCGTAGCCCAGAAGGAATTTCCTTGCGGAAGGAATGGATCTCCTCTGCATAGTCATACAGGGGCTTTAAAATTCCTATTCAGGGTTTGAGGGCGCGTTCTGCCTTCGCTAACACATTTTTTGAAGGAACAGTTGAACAACAGTTGATTCTCTTCTGTGGTTCTTTCTCCCATTTCTTTCCACGTTAAAGTTCATTAAGCAGAGATTTAATGGTTCTCACAGCCTCATTTCCCTCTCGGTCTCGCCTCCTTAAATATACTACAAGATATCCCTTGTGCGCCTATAGCCAGACGTCGATTTCCTTCGGGTCTTACGTGCATAACAATCAGATCCGTATGGAGAGCGGAGGATCATAAATTTTTTAAATAATCCAACATAATTCACACATAGGATAAAGGCGGGCGGACAAAGGACTCTGCTAATAGAGAAAATAGAGATGAAGTATTTTCAAGCTTTCTAATCAAAATGAGTGTTGAGGCAGATTGTAAAATCGTAAATTATATATATTATATTATGTAGGGCTTGAAATGCAGGAGGCGCAGTACAGAAAGAGTTACTGTGAGTTAAATTCTTCTCAGAAATAAAGATTCATTTAGGGACTGTAGAAGCTTTCTGTTAGATGGGCTGGCTAAAGGTAG
This sequence comes from Neelides sp. FZ-2019, assembly GCA_009869795.1. Classification (NCBI taxonomy): domain Eukaryota; kingdom Metazoa; phylum Arthropoda; class Collembola; order Neelipleona; family Neelidae; genus Neelides; species Neelides sp. FZ-2019. The sequence goes on along the minus strand of VJMY01000450.1, from coordinate 46,463 downwards.
TTTTTTACCATTTATTTCTCAGAAGGCACAAACCATTTTTATTCCTTGTCATCTCGGCGGAACTGAAGAGAAATTGGGGAGGAGGAAACCACTTTTTTTACATTCTCTCAAAGAAACCGTTAATTTTATTTTTTACTCATTTTCATTTAAAAAATAGCGGAGCGTTAAAAAAACACATAATTTCTTGATTAACTGAGTTTACATTTTTAATTTTTTTAATTGGATGATTGACCTTAGTTTGAGTCGCATTGATCATTGAAGTAACGACATGTTAGAAGTCTATTGCTTATTTTTGTATGATGGCCTGCGGGATTGTGTATATTAGGTTATTATTATATATGCAAAGAATTAAATTCCTCTATGATTAATGTTGTGCTAATGAGAATGGAATTGACTAGGCCTTGACCTATTGAGAGCAACAAGATGGATAAAGTCGGTAGGCGAATTCCTTTTTGGACTCTTTCAACATTTACTTTACATTTATGTTACATGTTCCATTCCTTGTAACTTTTTTTATAGCAATTAATAAACATCATTTGGTCATGTTGAATTGTCTAATTGTTCGAATTCATTTTCGTTTCGCCTCCTTGACCGGATTGAGATTTATTTGGATATGAGGAGAAACAAGAGCAGGGAGTTTACTCAATGAGAAACTCGAGAATTGATGGGAGATATGAGATTTATTCCATTTATATTTGACATATTATGAAAAAGAAGTTTATTCCACTTGGGTTGCCTTTTTATGTACTTCCTCATTTTTACATAATCAATCCAAATCTAAAAGAAAGCTACCTACTCATTAGAAATGCTTCTTAAATATTTATTTGCTTTTGAGATATCAGTCTTTTTTGTTAGCAAATCTAATATAAAAGAAAATCTAACAAAAGCATTCAAAAATATTTTTTCTTCTTTACAATAAAGAATGAAAATAATGGAGATGCAAAATAAATTATGAGAGATTCAAACTGGTTCCTTAAGAATTGAGTCATTTCACAATTGATTAATTGATTATTAAAAGAATAATTGATTATGAATTCATTCCATGCTAATTATACGAATAATAATTATTCAATAATTCAATTATTTGTTTAATTATTTTATTTAACAAGAAATATTTGATACGTAACTTATATAAAGTTTAATTTATTGTGGCTTTATTAGCTAATTTCACTACGTCAAAGGGATATGAATTCTTATTTTTGTCACATCATCACATGGGTTTGCCCAAGTAATTGCACATTCCTTGAATTTTAATTGTAATAAATAAAAAAAGCCACTTGAACTCTTGGCTAATCAATCAATAGTTTATATTGAAGTTGATGAGTTGGAAGCATTAGTAACATCCTTAATGCTCCTGCTTACTCTATTCATGGAGGGATAAGCATAAGGAGTACACGTCTCTTAAGTACATACTTGCTCGTCTAAGAGGGGAGAATAAAATCTCAACGAGATATCAATTGAATGGAGAGGAGACTGAAAAGAAGGATGATTCAATGACTCAATGGATTCAATCATTGTATTCATTATCTCCACTCACTGTGTGTGAGCATTGAATGAATCATGTGGGAGATTCACGTGGAAATTCAAGACGCCGTCTGAAAGCCCTGCGAGTAAAGTGTGAAAGAGATTACTATGATTATTAATGTATTTCTTTTGTCCCACCCGGGTCGCCCATTATTCCTGTTTAAATAAATGGATAATCTGGTCGATGATATAATAAATATGTAAATAGAGATTGTGCAGTCGCGTTTAGATATAAGATATATCATGCCTGCACCCATTCACCCATATGGTCCTCTTTTAAGGCTACTTGAGCATATGAAGGCGATGTGGGGTTGTAGCGTCCCTGAGGGGAGCCTCGCCTCGAGGAATCAACAGGCTTGGTGGTGGCAGTCGGCCGCCACCCTTCGTCTCGCCACCATCTCGTCTTCATTTAACTTCATTTAGGGCCAGTGGGATGGAGGGAAAAATAATTAATAATTTTAAAGCCAATTAAATAGTCACCCAAGTACAAAAACTACTTAAAACTGTTCATGAGCTATAAAGAGAAGTTGAGAGAATTGAGGGATTTGCTCCTTTCTTCCCTCGCCCAGGAGAATCTCCCAATTGGTTAATTGCTTGGTTCACTTTGAATCCCATTTTTAATTGATTTTTTAATTGATTTGTAATTTTGTAGGTCTGAAGAACAAGACCAATGGAACGGAGAGCCGAGGAAGTTCAGCCAAGGAACGACAAGAGCGGATTGTTCAACTCAAAGAGAGGGAAAAGTCGGAGAGACTTAAGAAATTAGAGGAGCTTAAAGAACACGTGAGACTGCGCTTAATTATTATATTTTATTTTTAGCAATTAAAGTTTTCTAATTCTATTGGGTAGATACATCATTTCGCTCAATTCTCTATTGAAACTGATCAATTAAGTTAAATCATTGATTGAGTAATATTGTTGTATCATCATATGAGCAATAAGCACATCTTCAACATCGATTGAACAAGAGAGATAAAAAAGAGGCAAAAGGTAGGAAGGAAGGAATTTAAATTAAAAACTCGTTTTCTTTAATCTTCAATTGAATCCTTGTGATTAAGTCGCGGCTAATTAATAGCTTTCGGTTCATTTATTCAATTTCCTTCTGTTTAATGATCAAATTCCTTTTGAGATTCCTTCAATAGATAATCTCCCATGTTTACTTTGTCATTTATTTAATTTCTCTTTCATAAATCAACAGATGAAAGGATTCATCTTCTTCATAAGATTTAATTGATATTAACTCCTTTATTTCATGGCATAGAAGGTCCATTGACATAATGAAATTCATCTAATGAGGAATAAGTGACTAATGGGGAGTTTCCTCAATTGAGAGACACTCAATCTTTTCCAATTTTCACTTCTGCTGTGTAAATTAAAAAAGAAATTTCCGTCTTTGTCGCCAGCATATAAACTTGCTTGGACTCAAATTGTTTAAATATTCATTCGGGCAGCTCACATGGGGAAGTTGAAGGGAAATGAGGACGAGGGGAGTTGAAGGAAGCTACAGCTGCTTTTGCATATAGTCGTTTATGTTAGAATTCATACTTTCTCACGGAGACTCACGGAGACTCATGCAGGGCGAGGTGGAAAAAATGTGTGACCACCTGGGATTAATTGTGGACAAATGATAAAAGGAGTGAATCTCCGTTCTCTATGCCTTCTAACTCTCGCTCGATTCTTTTCACCTTGAGCTTACGCTTACGCACTGAACAAAAAAGGATTCGCCTAATCATCTGCTCTTCCTCACTCTGCACCAACATTAACATTTATGACCCACGTGTTTTGAACTTTTTTTTGTTCATTCGCGTTGATTCTTATGACTCATCTAACGAACGCCTTTGCTCGTGTTTAATAGGTTTTAAAGTGAACTACTAGACAATTTGGCGCAATGTTAATTACACCTCTCATTTATTAGTTTTGCGGTAGGGCAAAAAATGAACTTTGCACAATACATCGTTTTCTGCTGAGTCGAGAGGAATTGGCATATACTTATTAAGCATTTTCTGCGAATATGAGTAAGAGTTGTGTTATATGCAGGCTATGATATTACGTCAAGTTGGATTATTTGAAGTATAGCGTGATGAAACCAATTTTATAGAAATAAAAATCCCAAACTTCGTGTTCTATTTGCATTATTCTGGATATTCTTCGACTCTAATTCATGTGAATTATTTTGATATCTTTGGAATAATTTGAAAGGTCATTAAGAAGACGTTTCTTCATTTTAGGCATTGCAAGCAGCAAGGTTACGTGAAGAGCAGGACTCACGCCGAAGAAAACATTTTGAAGAATTGGGTAAATGGATAATTTAATAATAATTATTAGCATAGGATAAAAATGCTATAAAATTACTAAAAATAGATAAAATTTAACTAGCTAGTGGTTGATAAACTCAATTTTTTATGGATTTGTTCAGGCCGTAAGGACGAGGAGAGACGGAAGCAATGTGAAGAACGTCGCAGAATGCTCGACGAAGAACGTCGTTTGGCCTTCGCATCCAAATACGAAGCAAAGAAATCAGCTGTGAAGATTGATCGGAAACCCGGTTTCGCTTTTGGCTCTTGCACGCCACGCCAGCTGGACAACCAAGACGGATTCCTCTGGAAGTCCCAATATGCCCTCAATGTCAGTTCTGAGTCGGGGACGACGAGGGCCGCGTCGGCTTCGGATCTTCGCCAAAGTACGTTTCCTTCCCTAAAGCCACTAATTAAATAATGAAATGTATATTGTTGGGGTGAGCGAAGGATTGGTAGTTGAGTGGAATCAGCAGCGAACGACGATCGAGAATCCCTTCTCATTTACTCCACTCGTCCCAGTGACGGAGAGGAATGGAGGGGCTTGGAAACGTAATTTATAATTACGAATTCTTCAAAATAGACTTTTTTGCACGCGTTAAATAGAAAGAGAAATGGAGTAATGAATGAAAATTTGAAATGCGCCTTCATTTTCTCATTAGCTCTTTTAATTCTGAATTTTTTGAATGATTAAATTCTCCTTGCGTGACATGATGTTCTCTTGTGTATCGATCGTCTTTTAATTTCCTTTTTCATATCTCTTTGAGTTCGTTTCTAGTGTCCATTTACTTGCTCGGAGTGAATGGGCCTGACAATTACCTTTATGGAACTGTTTATTTTATTTCGTTCAATAATGTGGCTAAAATGATTTGTAATTTTGTAGGCTGATTTTTCAATAATCGCTTTTATTTGTAAAGTCTACATGATTATTTATTTATTTATGTTTTTTTTAAGTGAAAATATTGAATAAGGCTTATTGAAAGGCATAAACTTTTATTTGCAAATTGTCATCATTCGTGTGTTTTAAACAAGCATGGTTTAAATCAGTCCAATGTTCCAAACTCTTGATGTGTTATTTTGAACTAAAATAGTTTTTAATTAACTAATTTTTTAAATTAACGGGTAAATTTCATTTAGCCGGGGAATTACGGATCTTCTGCGGTCGACGTAAGACGGACTTAACCCCAACACTTCCGATCCGGACGATTGAAAGCGGGCGGTGCAGCAGCCGAACGTCAGGTAGAGTTTCTTCTTCCATGTCTAAGCTGGACAGGGAGCGGAGTCCGCTAACGAGGTCAAAGTCAACGACTCACCTCCGCCTTACGAGAACGGAGAAGTTGAGGCAGGCCCTCGCGAAGGGCTCTCCTGGTAAGAGCGCCTTTATTCCCGATTTATCCATGGGCTCCGGAAGCGGGTTTGCTTTCTGTTTCTATTTCATATCGTCCAAACACGCTATGTGGAAAAGGTGCCGGGTGGTTCGGATAAAAGAAAAAAACTTTATGATTCTTCTCCGCTCTCTGTCACAAAAGCTTCTATGCTAATTACTTTTAATTAATTACTTTAAAGACGTTCTTTTAAGCTTTTGGCAATTGAAGAGAGTTTAATGGACATGTTAATAATTTAAATAGGAGCAACGACGCCGATGTCTCGGCCTCCATCTTCCATGAGTTCCCTTATGACTTCCTCGACTCACTCGCAACTCCGCCCGCGGAATTTGGGCGGTGGACGAAAAGCGCGGCCGACGTCCGTTCACATCACCGGCGTGAGCACGGAGACACAAAGACCCTCGCCGCCACCCAAAGTCCCCGACGGTCCACGCTGGAGTGGAAACAGTGGAAACCCTCTGAGCCCAACTTCAGGCATGAGTAGGAGCTTCTCCGGCAAGAGTTTGGGGAAACAGCTCCAACAGACTGCTGGGCAGCAAGCGAAGTCAAGGCCGCATTCCGCCAATACACCTGCTGTTGCTCCAGTTCCACCCACGAACAATCTTAGTAGTAGTAGTAGTAGTAATAGTAATCTTATCAGTTCTGCGAGAGGGAACAAGGAGAAGAAGCCAGCGAAGATGCCCGAGCCCCCACAGCCAAAGAAGCAAGTCCCTGCGAAGAAAGTGGAAGCGAAAGAAACTAAAGTGGAAACTAAAGGGGAAACGAAAGGGGATATTAAAGTGAAGAGTAATGTGAAAGAGAGTATTGAGACTAAAGAGGCGAAGGTAGAGGAGAGAGACGCCGCGAGTGAGAATGAACTCATTGTTATTTCTTCCCTACACGACGACCCTCCGCCTTTGGAAGTGAAGATGGAGAAGGTCGAGGAAATACAAAGAGAACCTGAGACCAAAGAAGAGAGTTTTGATAGCAAAGAAGGACCTGAAACCCTGGTGGATTTTGATTCACCGCCGCCTCCAGAAGAAGGAAATGTTGGAGCGACGGAACTGGCTGATTCTTTTAATTTCGAAGTTAATGGTTCCAAAGTTGAGAATAATACTTCTATCGAGAGTGAAACTGAAGGTAAACGTCGAGAATTATTTTTTTTTATTAAATAAATTTGAAATTTTCGGTATTTATTTATTTCATTGTACAGTGAATGTTTTTAAATGAATGGTGATTGATTGGTGAATTTTAGGTGCTAAAAAGTTGTTGACGGAAGAAGATGCAAAAGCTGCGTTGGCCGAAAAGCGTCGTCTTGCAAGAGAAGCCCATGAGAAGGAAATGGCTCGTTTGGAGGCTGAGCGTCTTGCTGAAGAACAGAGGCAAAGAGAAGAAGAAGAAAATGCCGAGCGGATCATTCGAGAAGCTAAGAAAATGGAGGAAGAAAGACTTCGGCTCGCCATTGAAGAACAGCAAAAGAAAGAAGCTCAAGAAAAATTGTAAACACAATAAAACTTAAATATAAATTTATTTAAATACTTAATATCTACTTAATTATCTAATAAATATCTATACTTATGGCGATGCGCATTGCTGTGATCGGATACTCTTACTAATTAATACCTAACCGATCACAGCAACTCGCATCGCCTATAGTATAATAAAATTAGTTTATTAAAATCAAATAAAAAATAAATGATTGACTAATAAAATGATTTTACTTTAGACGTAAGGAAGAAGAAGAAGCTCAGCGCATTGAGCGAGAGCGGGAAGAAGCCGCAGCGGCTCGTGAGGCCGAACGCATAAGACTTGAAATGGAGGAGAGACTGAGGAGAGAAGAGGAGGAGAGGCTCGAGAGGCGCAGGAGAGTTGAAGCAATCATGTCACGAACTAGAAAGAAGGAAGATATTAGGTCTATATACATTATAATATTCATTCAAAATATTGTCGCTCATTTACTTCTCCTTTCATACAATGGAAGAGTTATAATGCATCCTTCAAAATTAACTAACTCACTAATAATCATTTTTCTCGCTTTCTCTATTGTAGGAACGAGGGTGGCCAGGAGAACTTGCAAGTGTAAGTTTGAGGTCTTTATTTCATATTTGGTCAAATAATATTTATGTAAAATGCCTTTAAGTGAGTTTTGGTGTTCACATTTGCATTTTGGTGTTTTTACAGGAACGAGGAGGATCCTCCAGCCACAGCCACTTTTAACAACGCGTATAATAATAATAACACAGAATTCCTCATTAATTTCGATGGGTCTGGTGGGACTATTGAGAGTTCTTTGGCCACTCCGCCGTCGACGAACCACATTACGAGCATACAAGGTAATTGAGCGGATTCAAAAGGGGACTTTTGATCCATCACTCTTAAAACACCTTGCCTTTTTTACCATGAAATTCTGTAATTTGTCCCACATCATGATTTCCCTTTTTAAAGGGATAATATCCTTTGAACATTAATGAAAGGCTAATATCAGTGTGTGTTGATAGATCTGCTGTCCTGAAGCGGCGTTTTATCCTGAGCGGACGAGACGAGGGTTGGTCAAAAGGGGGGAGAGTTGTTCCGGCTCGGCAGGGAGCCGTGATCCGTTATTCTGAATAAAAGCGGAAATGCGTTTCTTTTCCTCTCGTCTTGTCTCTTTCATTTTGGGCCATGTGGGGGCCATATGTTTGGGTCTTATAAATAGCTCATCTGGTAAAATGGTGCTCCCTCTGGTCCTCCTGTTTCTTGCGGTAGGGTTGGGTGTGGGGAGCGGAGTGTCAGTCGAGTCGTCTTTCCAGCGTTTAGGGGGGAAATTGGACGCGATCCTCCTCCGGCTGGATTCTTTTGAATCCAAAGTCGGGCGGTGGCAAGGGACCATTGGCCTGCGGCTGGATTCCATTGACGCGTCGCTGGAAACCCAAAGGCTCAAATTTGACCTTTTTTCGGAGCACATTGGTCTGATTGACGAGAAGTTGTCGCGTCCCGACGACCCGCGACTCGACGCGAAGCTCAATGGACTCCGCATGGACGCGCGACGCCACTTCGAAGTCCTGGCGGGAAGTGTTCGGCGATCCGAGGAAAATCTGGCCGAGAAGCTCGATAAGGCATTCCATTTTATCATTTCATTAAATCTCCGTGTGAAGGAGGAGCTGGGCTAAATAAACAAATTTAATACTTGGATCTAATGCTTGTTGGATTTAATGGATGGCTCTGAACGGAAAGGTGAACGGGAGTTTGGCGGAAGTGAAGACCGGGATTGTGATCGGAAGCATTGGAGGGAAGAACAAGGCGCACGAAAGCCCGGGCAACCCCTTCGTCACCAACAAGGTACTTGCATGGAGAGGAAGGAAAAGATCGATTTCCTTCCGGTGATTCTCAAGGAAATCTCTTCAGAAGACAGTTGGAAAATTGCATTTACACGCTTCTTGACTGGAGCAATCCTCATAGAGTACTTTTACATGTTTCTCTTCACACCCGGGTTTGGAATCCAATTCCCGGGTTTCTCCTTTTCTTAATCTTCTTAGTTAATAATAAGGGAGACGAACAACAGCGGTGCCCTTATTACATATAATATTAAATATAATGAGATTAGTTTCATCCTCCTTAACTACATTTCCAATTATTATACCTCCGAAAGAGTTTCATATAGATACATATCCTTTTTGAGAGGAAATCGATCCGATATATATTTTATTTATTATTTCTTCCGCTAAACCCGTTTCATAAAATGTCCCCAATACGCTCTTTCCTCATTTTTCTCCTCAATTTTCTGCGTAGGGAGAATGTGGAGGTTTTGGGAGAAAATTTCTCCAAAGGGAATGAAATATGTTCAATCTCTGAGAGTTGGATTTGGAGAGAAAGAGGAGATATTGCTTTTTCTCCGTTGAAAAATGAAGGAGTCATCGTGTAATCTATTAACCCTTAATCTATACGTCCCCTTTTATATATTCAACCTTGGGATTCCTTTGTGGGGAGATAAAATATACTTTCCGTTTACCATGTCGAAGGGATGATGTGTGTCAGGAGCGTAAATGAACATCTGTCAGAGATAGGAGCTGGTTTTTGCACAAAAGAAGTTTTTAATATTAAATGCCATTTGAGGGAGTGAGTGTATAATTCCCATGCTCGGATCCCCGTCACTCAAATTTTTGGTCTAATATATTTTTTATTTTAATTTACAGTTTTACGCTTTAGCCCGATTTTCCCTTCGTAGACGGAATTTTTATGATGGGACTTTTCAATGCATTTTGCAAATGAATAGAAGGAAATGGTTCTTGGTATTGAATGGAAATTCGGAAAAATCGATCGGTTCATCAAGCTATATGATTGAGTATTTTATATCTTTAGTATTCGTGTCGTGAGATATAAATGAAAAGTCAACAATTTTGAAATTCCGTGATGAGTCGGAGGAAGGGAAGATGTTTATCAAGAATTTCACGGTCGAGTTGAGTTGGAAAATCGTAATTCTTACAAATATATTTATTTCCTCTCCTGACCGATTTCATTTTTCTTGGTGGATTTCTCAAGGATTCCCCACTGTGTGCCCTTATTGCCTCTCGAGTCTCAAACGCCAAGTGGAAAGATGTAGAAATGATAGTCTCGTTTACGATACTATACAATTTTTCCCATTTCATTATAAGAACTTTTCCGTAGTTCCTCGTAGATTTCATCTACCACCATATAAACTGGTATATAATATTCCTAAAGCATAGGCTTTGCAACTTGGGCTATTATTTTTATTTCTCTTAAACGACAGTTATATAAGTTCCATTTGGTCCATGTTTAGCTTTTCTGGAGGATTTGACCATGATGTAGACGAGAGAATTGGCTTAAGCTTATATAAGGATGTATTAAAATTGGAGTGGTGGCGAATATATAGTTTGTATATGGAGGGAGAAATTGTGAATTTCAAGCTGGAGTTTCCTTCTTCCGTAGATCACGAACATGTTCGAGGAACTCCTCAAGCGTTCCGATACGATGGAGTCTCAACTTAAAGACACGATGAGCATCGCAAACGCGAGCCGCCGGGACATCGCAGACAACTTCCGATCACTCACACACCAACGGAGGAACAATAATCCCGACACGATGTGTAAGCCCATGGACTCGTAAACGTTTAGAAAAGTATTTCAAGATTTCCAGAAATTCAATCACGTTTCATTCCAACTTTCTCTTCTTCACTTCCACTGATATTTAACAGAATATGTCTAACACATAAGTATAAAGAGGAACTCGAATTGGGTATTAATTGTATAGTTTATTATATAGTTTATTATTACAAAATCTCGACTAAATTCTATACACAAAATACAATATAAATTAAATGCTTACAAAATTTTACTTCAAACTGCTCGATTTTATATTAAAGGAGAAAAAGAATGTTCTTCGACTAAAGTTTGTAGTTTGTAGCGGAGAAAATAGTGAAAGCATATTTGAATGCAATTTCCTTATATTGTATATTTGATGGGTCGTTTTAAATGGGGGCTTATTTGATAAATACCTTAATTTCTATTCGAGAGTCTCTTTCTAAAGTAGTAAATAATGAAATTTTGTCTTATTCCGCTCCAACAAGTTTTAATGAATACTTAATCAATTTCGTGTATATGAGTGCTTCTCGAGGCGAAAAATTCTTCATTAATTCGGATGAATAATGAATGTTTCATAAATGTAGCGGCAGTAATAATCGAGGCTTTGGCATCCATGGAGTCTATGTCAACGGCACTGGGACGTCGGATGGCTGAGCTTTCTCGGAGCATTCAGGAACGATTCGAGATTGTGTCGCGGGTAAATTTCTTCAAGTTCCTTTCTTCCTAACATTCCCCGTGGAGCTCCCACGGATCTCCTTAAATTTCTAATGAACTAAACCCGAAAGCGGATTGTAACAGTCTACCAGGAACAGATGAAGATATCGCGCTTAAATAAAATATCCACTTTGACTTCTCTTTACGCATGTGTTTAAAATAAACTCATTTAGACACGATTAAACTTCACTGGAGGAATAAAGTCAAAAGGCGTTAAATATTTAGAAAGGTCAAAAATTTAAATGATTAATTAGTCTCATTTAAATAACGTTCTTTGCTATCGAGTACGTGCTTGTAATAACTATAATACACATTATTCTCTTACAAAACTGAAGTTATAATATTTTCAACTATTTTAATGAAATTTCTTATTATGTTTGGATAATGGATAAGGGATAATGGATTTAATGTATGATTTAGCCCCAAGTTCCAAACATTATAATATTTATTTACTTATTGTTTAAAATAAATATTTTTTTATTATTTTTAAAGACACAAAATGGATTTTTGGAATCATGTCATCGAATTCAAGAAGGCGTTCCCATGATTGAAGAGAAAATTGGAGAAGTTTTAGACAAAATTCTCGATAGTTTTGTAAACAAGTGAGCTTTTTAATAACTTTGCTTCAATGCGTCAATTTTTATGGTCCGACGAGGACGAATGGGAAATGATATGAAAATATTTATGATATGAACAGCACAAGGCTATCAGAGGAGCGGCTGAAGAGTTTGACATCTTTAGTGGAAGCAGGATGTCCGAGCCCTTACTTTCCTCCAGAAACCGAACAAACAACAACCGAAGAAACAACGGTGAGTCCCAACGTCCTCGACTCTCTCACAGACAAAGAAATTGAAGAATTATCTCAAAGCGACTATCATCTGGGAAATTTCACTGAGGAAGAAGTAAGATCACAATTTTAATATCTCACACCCCATCCTTTTACTCTTCTTTGATAAATCACAATGGAAGCTTATATATACTTATCCTATTGTACTTTGAAGTACATTTGCATAATTCATATTCGCATTAACGTTTATTCTTTGTTGAATATTTGAACCAAACTAGAGAATATTAGTAGCTCAAAGGATGCTCGAGTCGTATTGTGTAAGATATGAACAAGTTTTAAAAATCTCCTTTTGTTCTCACACTTTATCTAAGAAATTCAACCAAGCCCGTAGAAAAAAAAATTCCCAGATGGTGGCAAATCCGCCATTCCCTAATCAAAGGGTTAAAATCTTTTTCTAAAATCTTCTTCTTCACCAATCTTGGTAAGGAGAAGACGATTTTAAAGAGAAAGAAAAATAGTAGAAAGCAAAGCTTTGAACCTTCACTTCCCCTAAGCTGAAGACAAATCCTTGTAGTTTGGATCCTTGGGTTCGACCATAAATAAACTACGTATTGGAAAAAAGTAAGGAAATGGGTTGGAATGATCGACGTTGTTGTTTGTATTTTGTCCAAAACTTTCTCTCTTAAGCCTTCTTTATTGTGAGTCTCGTGAGGATGAGGAGAAGCACAATATATTTTCCTCACAATGACCTCATATTCTTCTCTTCGAAAGAAAGAGCGAAGGAAAAATAATAGTTGCTATTATCCTAAGGGAAGATAAAAGGAACCAAGGGCTTTTTTACCAGCCTTACTCCATTTTTTTCTATTGAGACTTCAGAGGGGGAAAAGACAGGTTCAAGAGAGGAACAATCTCGGAATTTCTTCCGAGTAAAACCGCTTTTATTTCTCATGTTAAATTAGAAGTTGAGCAGGAGGTGAATTCGCTAGACGGATTTTCATGAGCTTTGAGAAAAACGCATTGAGCTTCATTAAGCCCCGACACGATTGATTCATGTCAATTCAAATTTACCTTCCCACACATGGAGGATTTTCTTTTGGCAAATTTGCGAAAATAAGTTTTAAGTCTCGGAGCAGATGTTTGGAGTTTTAAAAATAAAAGAAATTAATTTGGCTCAAATGGTCGAGCATGTTTTGTAAATAGTGGAATTAGCGAAGGAGCTCCTGGATGTCAAACCGAGTTAATTAATTGGACCAATAAATATTTTTTAATGATTTTTTCAGAAGAAGCAGCTTTGGAAAAGGTTGTTTCCCGTACCTGAGGAATGAGCAGCCCCTTTTCTACATACATAATACTCCAATTTAGCCAACTAAATAAACAAGACTTTAATAAAATGCACACACACTCTTACTTATTACTGATTACATTACGATATTCTCACTTATAAATATAAAATAAAAGTTGTTTCTCTCTCGTTGCCTTTTTTGATATTTCATATCTACTTACTAATAAAGCACATTGTTACTCGTAATAATCACCATTTGCAAAATGATCTTCATCTCTCTCTTTCCAGTTACATGTATGTTGTATTGTTATTATTAGGAATTTCGTGTAAATGCGTATGTATATGGAGAATATCGAATATGAGCATGTAGTGACAATGGACTGGAAATTCAAAATGTATTTTTTGCAATTAAAATTTAATATTCGTAATTTGAAATGTGAAAATTCCAATCTCACTTGTGATTAGCTCCTAAAGAGAAGGCAATAAAGGTTATATGGAATTGGAAATGTGTCTGGTGGCAGTCGCATAAAATCCAAATGGGTCTTTGGGATTAAATGTGGCCGACTGTTTGTGTGACAGACGTGGAAGAGCGATAAGTCATTTGGGTGAATGGGGCTCTTGACACTTTGGGGCGTCGCTGCCCTTCCACGTTAATTGAGGGGGAGAAGGAGACCCCTTGGGAAATCGGGATGAGATAAGAGTCATAAGAATAGTAGGCGATAAGTGTATTTAATGCTGAGAAGGTCGGAGTTCTTCGCAGCTCACCTCGAGATAAGCCATCATGCATATTACGACGACCGAGATACGATTCCGAACAGCTACCTAAAGACCAATAAAAATGAAATAAAATGATTATAACTCCCTTTTATTCTTGAGCCAATTCAAACATGTGCGTATTTGCCTATGTCAAGCACTGTGTTTAGCAGAGGAAGAATAGGATGCTCCATTTGTAGATATTTTACTATTGCCCTTTACTGCTCCATATGAATGATTATCTCAAGAAGTAAAACTAAAAGTACTTTCCATAAATCAATATATAACAGTGGTATCTACCTATATAATACAAGAGATTGTACAGGTTGGTGCAAAAGGATCGTGGGGTTTCGCCGTCTGAAATGCATTGAACAACCCCAAGATCCTTTTGCATCACCCTGTACTAAAGATAGGAGTAGTACTTTGATCCAAACATTTACTCAAAGATACCTTCGCGAATTTTTAAAGTTGAAAAAAAAAGAATTTTATATACTTTAGGTATATACTTTTGATATATTTTATATTTAAAGCCAAATGTATTTGGAGTAGGTTGATGTAACGTGTTGTAATGATATTCGAAAGCTCATTGACTATTCCGTATAAGCAAGGAATAAATATAGTTTTCACTAATTTATGGATATTTTTAGAGGACAATTGGGAGAACATGTAGAATGAATACGGGGGTCGAGAACTTTATGTCCGTATTTAAATCTTATGATCCTGGTCTACTGAAGGAGGAGGCGAATGAGGGAATTGACTATCATAAACTCGTGCTCGAGAGGGATAAAGACTCAATTCCCCCTCTTTAACCTCGACTCATTGGAGTGCAATTTAGAAAAATCTGCAACCTCCCCCACACTGCATTCATTTCTATAAATATTTCTCCGAAACCTTTTTACCTATTTTTTAATCACTCTTTGCGTCAACTTTCTCCCAAGAGATTTCCTCTTTCATTTTAAGCCCTGCTGCTCATATCTCTTAATTATATCGCTCGATTTTATATAAGCTTCCATTTTATTGCATTTCTGCACGAAGGCCCATGGCTAGGATAAGAAAAATGTGATGATACATTGGATGTTAAACATTTCCAAACAATTACATAGCGTGAGATAGAGAAATTGCTTTACTTTATACATAATTGTATATCAAGAATTTTTAAGAAAAATTAAGACTATATAAATTTATACATATAGTGTATATCGGAGTATATTTGAGCCTTTCGAAATTCGGTTCGAGTCTTGAGACTAATAAATTAATTTAAATACATAGTGGGTATATTCGAAATAGTTTTTAAATTATGTGAAACAGGAGATAGGAGAAGGAAAGTTTGGAGTGAGATTGAGAGGAATCAGATGAGAAAGGAGAGACAGAGAAAAATACTCTCGCCTTTCATCCATTATTGATGAGAGTTTGAGAAAAGTTGAAGGAATTATTGTTTGGGGGTAGAAAAACCAACTTTCCAAACTTTGAGACTTTATTAAAAGTTAAAGATGGGAGTTGAAGAGCCTCATATTAAATATATAGGAGAATATACGTCTACTTAGGTACTCCGTGCCTTTGCCTTTATCTCTCCATCTCCCCACTTCAGAGAATTTATCCAATAATAAAGGTACGTACACATCTTGTTGGAGAAAATATCTATTTTGCTCCTCGTAAGAGAAGAACCATCAGTTGGTCATGGTTCGAGTAGATTTACTACGAAAGTTCCTCACGAGACTTCTTCAGCTTTCTACTATAGCCCTAACCATGTGAGTCTGTAGATGAAGGGGGAACAACTTTTCCTTCGCATTCATTTTATTATCTTTCTTTATTGACCTAGTCAATTAAATGTGGTTAGTTGTTCTAATAACCTACTCATATAAATATCGTAATACTAGTATGCTTAGTATGTAGCCTGCACATGGATATAAAAATTGAGCAAAATAAGACATACTACCATATTCAGGCAATATTCGGGCATTCTGGGCGATTCTCGAAGAAAGGACAATTCTCTTAAAAGCATATGAAGAGTTGCGAAAATGTTCAAAATTTTGAGTTCATTTATCCTTTCCTGTCCGTAATAAATATCTGACAGAAAAGTTTGGAAGAAGTGTGAC
Organism: Neelides sp. FZ-2019; assembly: GCA_009869795.1. Taxonomy (NCBI): domain Eukaryota; kingdom Metazoa; phylum Arthropoda; class Collembola; order Neelipleona; family Neelidae; genus Neelides; species Neelides sp. FZ-2019. The sequence continues at coordinate 30,571 of VJMY01000450.1, read as the reverse complement.
AAATCAAGTTTAAATGTCCATTAGGGAAACTGGCGGAAAATGTGATCTTTTTTTATCTCATTCGCAAGAATATTCTCAAATTAATCGTCCGTAAACTTTGCATTAACCAAATTTCTTTTCTTTTTCGACCCTTTTTATTCATAGCATTTCCAATAGAATTTAGGGCGTTTCATGCAAAGATATTTCTTGCTTAATTCCAAATAAATATCCTCCAAAGCTAGTCATTTTATCAATTTCCATTATATCTCTCATGCGAATAAGTAGGTATACGATTGAGCTAAAGAGAGGAGATTCCGGGAAATGTCTAAGGAAGTTGAAGAAGTTGAAGCGGAATTGAACACAGCTGGAATTCTATTCCACTCGGAAATTAAAAAACTTCTATTAAGAGCGAGAGAAATTAGTTAAGAAAGCGAGGAAAGGCAAAAGGGATAATTATGAAAGCTCAGCGTGAAAGTTGGGGAATGAAAAGATTTTAATCTCTTTTCATTAGCGGATCAAATTATCATTTATTCTTGTACATGGATTTATTTGTGTTCACGGCATGTTCTCCTTTGCATACAGCTGTGGAGTCTCCGGAGCTTTTGAATGGAAATGAAAGTAGAAGTAATAAAATATCATTATGCATGTACATAATATTTATTCAAGTATGCTTAATGTGAATAAATAGATGAGAAGAAGGAGGGAAAATACACACAGGCTTTATATGACAATAAACAGGATTAGGAGTGTGAACATGGGGAAAAATGGATTTTGCTCAAAGTGAAGAAGTGAAGTGAAGAAATGATAAGATTCGCCAATGTTTGCAAAATATTCTCCACGTCTTCCTATTTGGCCCAATGTGTGGGAAGTGTGTTTTTATCCTATTCACACCCATCTGCACCTCCTCGAATAAACTTTGGGTGGTTTGGAGTGGAAGCATATGGGGAGCTTAAATGGTGAGAACATTCAAAATCGAATATTCTCCAAAGAGGAAAATTATCTCTAAATATTTTCCTTTATTTTAACCATTTTCCTCCTCTTTCAATTTTTAACCTAAATTACAATCTTGGTTATAGATTACAATTGTGATACTACTAAATATCCAAATATCTAGGTGCTAAATATCCATATATTTTAATAACACTTGAAGGTGCTACTTGGGTACTTTTACATTCCTTAAATTCGGAGGATTCCCATATAATTTCTTTTGTTCATTGTCTGAAGTTTCTCGAGTGTCGGAGCCAAAGGAAGTTCTCGGGAAAGAGAGTTTATTAATTAAGGAGTTTTTGGAGAGGAAGAGGTAAGTTATCGAAATTCCTGGAAAAGTCTCCTTGACTCATTATTAGGAGTCATAATGGGTGAGGTATTGATATGGAGGATGTCGGTAGTAAAGGGTTGACAAGCAGCTGGGTGAGTTGTCGGAGCCCCGGGTGTCCTTGAGACTCAACAGTTCTCCAGAGGGGTTGGAGCCTGCGCTGGAACAACTGCGTCAGACGGAAGAAGATTCCTCCAGCAGAGAGAAATCTTGTTGACGATTGATTGTGAGGCAGTGTGGATAAGAGCCTCGCCGATCCCACCACGATGCCACCGCCCAAATGAGAAAGTTCACATTCAAAGGGGTCCTAGACGGATTTCGATCTTCGGTTTCCGCCGCAGGACCCGCCAACGTACCCCCCTATCCCCCGGATATCCCGGAAAACCTAAGGGAAAGCCATTTCAACGTAACTAAAGTAAGAATTTATAACTTTTATTAATCTTCAAACAATTTTACTAAACTGTATTATATTTTTAAAACCCTAGTATAGTTTGGAATATTTTAATTTAATCAAGTGGAATGAGAAGAACATTGATTTATTGATCATTTCATTTTTTAATTCAAATTTTAAAAGACTGGCTGGGGCTTTTTTATCTTTCGTTTAATAAGTTTCGGGGTGGGATAAGAAAGTTAAATTGGAGTGGAGTAAATTGCCAGATTATAAATAACGATAAAAATTTATAGCGTGAAAATATTTGTCACTTTATAAATCACTTTGCAATTTTTCCTTTACTTCCATGTTATTTATAATTTAAATATATTGCAACTCTTGGATGTAAATTGTAATAGTGCAAAAATTATTTAGTGGATGCATAAAAGACGTAAAAAAATTTGATACTTTTACTCGTTGACTCTTTTGGTAATTGTATTTTTATAATCTCAAGAGCTACTTTCAAGAATTTTTTAATTAATTTAGCAATTTAGCAACACTGGATGTAGAATTTAATATGTGGTATTGTGGTCATTCTTATTTTCTTATTTATATTAAATAATTAAAAAAGACCTTTCAATATAGTTGGAAATGGGTTCGAATAGCAGTTTCTTAATTCCCAGTAATTAAGCTTTGACTCATTTCACTACTCATTTATTTTCTTTTTAATAAAGGGTTTTATCGACCGCACGTTGCTAAAGATGATTTTGTGTTTATATTTTAATTCCTTTGCTGGTCTAATCAACAGTATGAATTTTTCTCCACTGCTTAACTTCATAGGGATTCTAAAATGTTTCAGGTTACATTTGTCATGTCAAAGTGGTTTTGAGTTATTTGGTCTGAGGATATTATGGGATTTGTATTTTATTATATTATATTTTTAAATTTACTTACTCACTTGATGTTGAGTCGGGCGAGTAATTGTAATGAATAGAAAGGAAATGTATCGATTTTCTTTCAACAAATTACTACTACTATACTACTTCTACATTCATGTGACTTCTTTGTGCATTCCATACTCTTTCATTTTTTATGATCCTCGAGCTCACTGGATTCTTTCCAAGGCACATACATGATCATATAAACGAGATTATTCTCTCGTAAAACAGTATATATAACTTTCATTTTCTAAATAGTTCTCCGAAGTTCTTCAATTTACTTATTAGCCCGCGTCTCCCACCGCTGCGGCAGGGTGGGGGGGAGATTAAATTTTTGTGGAAAATTTGCAAATTCCAATTACTCTGAATTTCCCTCAGAGATTCAAATCTCTTCTTTGTTCCGTATCTCTGGAAATTTTTTCCATCTCCTCTCCGTCATTTCCTTGGTTCGTCTTTTGCTTTCTTTTGTTGAAAGTATTTGGAGAAGTGGAGAAGACGTCGATTCCCTGGCCATTCCTCCACCCGTCTCCCGAGGAGGAAGTGCAAAAAGGAAAGAAAGAACCAACGACTCTTTCTCACGATCAACATAAAAAGCCTTAAAACCAAAATTGCACACTCCTTTATTTCGTGTACTGGCAAATTTATGTATATTCCTCCTTGTGAGATGGAAGGCGGGAGGGGGTCCTTAATTTCTGAATTTGAATTAATTCTATGTGAAGGGATGTTGAGGAACTTGGGAGCCAAATGAATGGTTGTGTAATTCTCGTGGATTTGTTTTAACCAGAGCTTCTGCCATGGATTTCCCTACCAGCCGACGGCTATGGCCTATGACCCAATTCAGAAACTTATCGCTATCGGGACGAAGAACGGAGGAATTCGAATGTAAGAAAACTGCCTTTTAAACATCTCATAATGTAATTAGATAGGGGATTCTAATCTTTTACTTAATTTAGAAAATATTTTATATGCTAATATCAAAACATTTTTTAATTCGTCGTATTTGATTCGTAAGCATTTTATTCTCAAACTTAAAACTTGTTTAGCTCTAATTATTTTATGTATTTTATAATTACCAACATTCATTAAGACTCAACACTCCAATGCCTTTACACCTAAGTCTTTGATTTTGAAAGGTTTAGCTAAATTCTTAATTATTCACAATTACACACTAGCATCTTTAGATATTTTAAGGATAACACTTTATTTATTTTCGTTAATTTAAGGTTTAATGTTTATTCGCGTGTTGTGATTAAAATCCCTGTAAGTCGTTTGAATGTAAAATATGTGACCATGGAGGGGCATTAAGACCTTTCATAAATCTCCATGCAGAAATGCAATTTTAAAAATGCATCTCGGAGAGTAATGATGCATTAAATAGGAATTCATACAGACGGAGGTTTATGAGCCCTTGAATATGAAAAACGGCTCAGTCGATTTGGTCCTAAAGTGGCGAAGAAAGTCGTCGTTCTTCCCTTCCTCCCATTCTTTTGAGTCTCAACATTCACCTCTCTCTCCATATGATGTCGTATCCTGTATTTCTCCACAGACGATTTGAATAGGCAAAGAAAGGATTTGTTGAGTCTCGATTACCCTGTTAACCCGGGTTATACGATCTACATATAAATACAGGAGTTCTCCGTTTTTACTCCTGTCCTACACCCTTCTCCACTTTCCCCAACCACTCTCCCCGTCCATTCCCTGAGTGGAAAAAAAGGAAGTTTGGGAATTTACCTTTAGCCTCCCATTTTAGAATAGAGTGATTGGAGATAAGGTCTCCTCTCTACACTCCCCGCATATTTAAAATTCATGAGAGCATTAAGGCGTAAGTGAGTAGTCGATAACTGTTATATGGTCAATAAATTCGGGGAACTCACCCAACCTCAACTTTTTAAAACTACTCTAGGCATATTTCCCTTTTCCCAAATATTTCCCTTTCCTCCAGAGACCCTTTTTCCCCCTCATGTTGACAGCTCGGGGTTTCTCGGTGAATCGTTTCCCATTAATGTGGCTGGAGGTGAAAATGGAAACTTTCAATTAGGCTCCAAATGAGGTTCATTTGATGGGAGCTGGAGGGAACTCTTTATTAGCTCATATATGGTTGACGATGACATATATTCATGTATGTGTACGGAAATGAAAAAGTTCGCCCACACGGGTTGAGGTGAAAGTTGTGATAGGAGCCATTTATAGGAGTATTACATAGGAGCATCACTACATAGAACAGGAGTACTATGGAGGTGAAAGGGGGAAGTATGGGGTTAAATATGGATACATTAGGAGACGATTCTCGCACGTCTGAGCGGTGAACTCACCGGAGGGTGGAAGATGAATCCGAGTTCCTTCAGCGCTATATGGAAATTGAGAAATTGCGGGAGCGGAGAGAGACAGTAGTTATTTGAAATGAGCATCCGCAATGTTGGGTTTTAGTTTTGTAAATGAGGTTTTCGGTAGGTTTCGCGAATTTCACCGTTCCATGACGGGTTGGCACGAAAAGTGTCTTGTCAATCTCAATAGTTGATTGATTCATCCGTCGTTCTTTCCCTGTTCCCTCCCTCAGCTCTTCCTCACATTCTTCATGTTTTATTGCTTCCGACTTCCCGAGCATTTTCCTTCTTTCCACTTTCGTCTCAAAAATTTCAATTTCTCCCTATCTCTTTTTTTTAAAGGAAATATGTGAGAAGGGAAAGGAAATTCATGAACTTGCGGGGAAACCAAATGCATTGGAAGACTAATGCCCACGGCATTGTTTCAATTTATGTACGTATTATGCTCTTGAGGGTTATGTCTTTTACTATTCATACGACATGAAATATGCAAGTACAGATGTAACGTTCGCTCACATCCATTATCTACACGAGTTAGGGCATACAACAAGGGAGGAGCATTAGCAAAAAAAATACGCAAAAAAAATTTCACGTAAAATCTGTCATTGTCCTTGCGAAAAAAACTTTTTTCAATGTAAGGCGAGTTGTAGGAGGTGAAAGAAGAGCATATTGGGCTTATAAGTAAGTGCATCATAATCGGTTTCATTCATCTTCATCATCGTCCCTTTCATAGATTCGCTCATCCTTTTCGGGAACGAAAGAACGAACGTCATTGTTCAATTTCCCAAACGAGATTCGTTTCATCCAATTCTTTCCTCAAGACCTTCTCATCCATGGAAAGTAGATGGAAAATAAATGGATATACTTATAGTTAGTCGAACCCTTAATTGTTCTACGCTCCCGCGTCTCTCGTTTATCCTTTTAGCCAGAGCATGTTCTTACACCCGTACCTGTCAGGAAGATGAATTAAACTAAGAGCAAAGAAGTTTTTGAGCTCCGTTCACTTACTTATAAGTCCGACGGTTTTGCCAGGAAAGGAGACAATATACAATTACGTAATGGGCATACAGTTCATACATGTTCATACGGACTCAGTTCTCACACATATGGAGTTCATACTTATGGAGTAGGTCTGGAAGTTTGTTCAAGGTATGTATGTGTATGCATATAAGGGAGAGCTCGAAAGTGTGTATGTGTGGAATCGGGGCAATCCGTCGACAAATTGTTCAGTGGAAGGAGAAAGGCGGAGAGTCTACCGGTGGAGAAGCCATGCAGCATGCGTCCTTTCTCCGATCAATACACGTCGTCGTGATTTTATTTTATTAGATCAATATTTGCTTCCAAGAATGTGAGAGAACATTTTCCCTTTAAAACCACCTGTAAGGGGATATGAAGGATCAATAGATGATCATTTGATATATTATATAGAAAATAGAGGGAAGTGAAGTAAATTAGCTTTTAAAGTCCCCCTTTCAAATCCTTGGCTTTCAAGAGGACCTGAAGCACACTGAAGTGGAGTTCACTTTTGTTAGCTAGCTCATAGGAATGTGTGTGTGTGTGTGTGTGTGTGTGTGTGTGTGTGTGTGTGTGTGTATGTGATCATATTAGATTTTAATAATATCGTTATGACACCTTATGGTCATGTCCATATGGCATATACATAAATATGGATATGCAGTTTGCGAATTTCGGATTTGGGATTTGCCTTTTCCGCCTCCACTCAAACTAGTAGATTATGATGGGAAATTACGTTATCCGCCTCTGCTCTGCCCTCTCATCCTCCTCATTAAAGACTTCCTGCTGAGATTATCTATTTTCCTTCGGAGTCTCCTTCTTTATTAACCTCCTGGCGTTTTGATGAACAAATTCCATTTCCCATTCGCTCGACTCATTTGCTCTCTTCAGTCCTGCCAAATTACTTTATAATACTATTTATTCTTTATCTCAGTTATCTCTCCTCCCATTTGAGTCCTAGAGAATTTTGAGATTATTTTCTGCTATAACTTTTATCATCTCTCGTATTATCTTTTTATCCCTTAATATCTTCATTATCTAGGCCTGTTAGTTAAAAGGAACGATGTCCTCGAGTCTGGTGTAATCTCCTTTTAGTGTATAATTCTTATTATAAGAAGTTTATAATGATGACAAGAGACAAGGATGGGGAGGAAGAGATAGCTAGGGCGGGGTTAAATATTATTTACGACGTCAAGTGGGCATTTGAGGTTTTTTATAGATCATTTCTCTTCGGGTTAACTTATGAAGATTTCATTTTTTGAGTCTGTAATATATAGACTTAAAAAAATATATATATATATGAAAATTTACATGGCAGAGTGAGAAGGAATTTATTTATGAGCGGAGTGATAGTAAATAAGTTCTGTTTAACCCAGTGACGGCTTGAAGGGAAATCTCTTTCATTTTGAGAGATTTTTCACCGAGTTGGGGAAAAGTTATTCCCACTTGCTTCACCTCTTCTTCTCATTTAATAATGTCGAATATTAATATTCTCCCCTCCGCTGCCCCATTTCTCCCCAAGTAGAATTTTCCAAAACTTTCCTCTTTGCATTTGCAACACTCCTTGGAAAGCGAATGTATTTTGTAAGGATAAATGTAGGAAGGAAAGTTTATCCGAAACTGGGAAATGCTAACTATTATTGCCCTCTTCAGAATAATGCACTTCTAATGGATGCTTAAACCTTAATACTTATTTTTCTAAATCTCCGCCTGGGAAAATAGAAAATGAAATATTAAGGCGGAAAAGTTTTTTCTCTCTTTGACTTAAATGTTGAAGTTATAAACGTTGAAGTTATTGGGGTTGAAGTGGGAAGAAAAAAGACATCTTATGAGCAAATGACCTCATGCTGTGAAAGAGAAAAATTATTTTTTCCTTTTCTCAACTTTCATCTATCCCCTTCATCTTTCTCCCGGCTGACAGGTTTGGGAGGGGAATTTCAGGAATTTTTCTGATTTCCTTTTACTCCCAAATTTCCCTTTAGAAAAACTCCTTTTTACGATCATTTTTTTTAGTACTTAGGATATGAGTGTTAAGACGGGGCGGAAGGAGATGGCCGTCTAGAGAAAATTACTTTTTTGTTTCAGCATTAAAATGATGGAAGGAAAATTTGAGTCTCAATTTTGAGCTTCAAACGCCTTCTGGTTCCGACAGGGAGGAGAACGGCGGAGAAAGGGAACCCTTTCACTTAAATTTCCCATTACTTCTTCTCTTTGGTGAAAGGGAAATTCCTTCTGTATCTTCCGTTCTTCTTCTCCCTCGTAATTACGTAATGTCCATATAATAGATACATTAAGGGAGCTCGTATATATTCTCAATATAGGAGAGGAGACATAAGCTATATGAAGATTGTTTGCATCTTGGACTCCCACGTACATGCCTTGGATATATTTATCTCTCTTGTGGTGTAATTGGACTGGGCATAGATTATCGTTTGAAGCGAAGCGTATTTCAAGATTAAATTTAATTCAATCCTAATCTAGAGGAGTCCGTGGCCCTGACAGCTTTCACTGTTGTGGAAAGAATAATAATATATAAGCATACCCTTTTTATATTATTACATATGACGTATACTGGACTATGGGTTCTTTTAGGAGTATGGGTTCTTATAGGAGTATATAGGGTAAAAGTAGGATAAGCAGTTCGTTAAGACTATGGCTGGATATGTCTTGTATATAATAATATAAGGCGGTTTAGTGTTTAATGAAGGAATGTTTGTTCTTCCAGTCTTGGTCGTCCAGGCGTGGACATTCACTGCCGACACAATCCAGACTCCTCAGCCGTTCTTCATCTCCAATTCCTGTTCAATGAAGGGGGGATCGTGTCGGCGACGGCCGACGACACTCTCCACCTCTGGAACTTCAAAGAGACAAAGAAACCGGAAATTCAACATGCTCTCAAGTTCCAAAGAGAAAGGTTCGGAGGAAATGAGAATTCCATTCAAATTCCGCCTTTGAGTACCTCATTAAGAGATGTATTCAAAAGATGGTGGAAAGTTTGGGTCTTTCATTAGGGAAATGAACGAGCCTCCGCATCATTATCATCATCATTTATAATCGGATCAACAGTTTCCACACAAAAGATGATTTAATTATATATTCCCCTTACTACCTTTTCATCCCGTAGAATTTCAACCAGTGCTTTTCTTTTCATGTCTTCTTTCATACTATTAATTACGATATCAACTTACGTGATTTTACCTTCCCATTATTCTCCTCTTCTCTAACGGAACAGATTAAATATAGCAAACCATATAGACTCCGGTTTTAATTCAAAACTCAATATTAAATTCATTTATCGAAAAGTACTTTTTTGTATTTTCTTGTGTTTTTACTTGTAGGAGTAGTGGAAACGTGGAAAGTAGTGTTTTATTATTTTTAGCATTTCGCCGATATTTAATATTTTATTTTATTTTATAATAAAATAATTGTTGATTCAATACAATTAGTTGGGATTCTTCATATGAAGATCTTTGGATTTCCGCATTTGTTCGTTTGTTATAAGTTTACTAATTGTTGATTGTTCCAGGATCACTTGCATTCATCTGCCGTTCCAGTCGAAGTGGATCTACGTTGGAACGGAGCGTGGCAACATTCATGTGGTGAACTCTGAAACTTTCCAACTCTCCGGCTACGTCATCAACTGGAACAAAGCGATTGAATTGTAAGTGTGTGCTTGAAACCCCGGAAATTAAATTTTTCCCTTCTAACAATAAGCGTAATCTCCCATGTGTAATGTTATTAAAGTCCTTTTACAACTTTTACTACACGATTCCATCTGACTCGCTCAATAGATTAGAACTTGAGTCCGCCGTAGTAAATCCCTATTGATTTTAAGCTTAGGAGCAGAGAGATAAATAAAATTATTAATTTTCTTTAAGGTCACGAAAGACGCATCCTGGAGCCATCGTGTACCTCGGAGACAATCCAACGGATACTAGCAAGGTACATTAGAGTCGATAAAACTTTTTTTTACTTGTTGAACATCTTCCAATCTCATTTCAATCCTCCTTTTCTTCTCCTTCTCTTACTGGCTATAGGAATAAGTATAGGAATAAGGTGAGGTTGAAAGGCAATTTATCTTCGCATCCTTCGTCCAATTTCCAATCTGTTCGCCTTCCTATTTTCCCCGGCGATGAAAGTTTCATCGGTCGTTTGATGAACGAAGGCCTTCGCGGCTCTCAAGGGGCCCGAGGAGGGAATTGTCCAATTCTCATTCTCCAATTCAATTTACGATTACATCACTCCTCCGAACACTCTCTCACCTTTCCAATTGTCTCTGCCGAATGGAACCAATCGATCCATGAAATCTTATTTTCACCATTGTTCTCCTCTTTAAAAAGGAGGCTCGGGAGAGGATCTGCACTCGTGTGGGAACTCGTAGCTTGTGCTTCAATTGGCTTAAGGAGTCCTTAAGGACCCGATGAGACTCTTTCAGGAAACTTTTGAGGTGTTTGGACGCTATTTACTTAAGAGACTTTCAAAGGTCTGACACTTCCAACTTTTCCTTTTGAAACCCGACGAGGACGTTGGACTTTGAGAGAATAAACCATTCTACGAGAAAACCATTCCAAGCTCTATTTTACCTTTTCTTAACCACCTCTCCGAAGAAATCCTCAAACTTTATAAATTTGGCTTATCTTCGTCTAAACAGTCTAAAAGGTCTTTATTGTCCCTCAATAAGGCTAAACGCTCGCATAGCTTTTGGCATAAGCCAAAACTTTTCGTCACCTTTGAGATATTCATTATGAACTTCCCTCTATGCTCATATTCCTCATGCCGGGTGGTGGTAATATGAGGAGACGAAATAGGCTCATTTAACTTTTATTCCATATGTTGAATTTCCTATGTAGACTCGGAGCTTTGGCTTCCCACGTCTACCAGTAATGCCGTATTTACTTTTATGGATAGTCCGTAAGACAACATAGCTTTAATACCTTTAATACCCGTTGCTGTTAAAGGAGGCTAATAGGGAACGTCTGGCTTTTGCATATAGAGAGCTGTTATAAGGAACCTCCGTGTAAAGTTTTAGGAGAAGTTGAGGAAATGCCATTAACATTTAACGTCTCTTCATCCAGCTCGGAAATTCGTAGTTTCCCCATTCCATGAGGAAGAGTTGAAGGCGTCGTCGTGTATCAACTCCGATGGCATTTACATATAAAACTTTCCTCATGCTCACTCCATTCCAAAAGACTCGTTTCATTTTGGACAAAATGTCCTGAAGGGAGTTTAAAAAAGGGGATAAGTGCTTCCTCACACTGGACGACGACTCGAGTGAGTCGACCATGGATGACTAGAAGTCTATGAGAGATGGAAAGGTTAATTTAGAAGAGTGTTCCAAGGGGGGAAATGAAGGATAAGAGCCCCGCACTTACCATTACCAGACATTGGATTGACGGCGGGCTAATGTATTTAGCCGCTGCTCTCCATCTCCTGGCACTCGGATGGGAAGTCATTCATGGCGTCTCACACTGATGGCTCACTCACCACATGGAATCTCCGGTTCCCTGGAAAACCCGTTTCCGTTATGAAGGATAAGAGCCCCGCACTTACCATTACCAGACATTGGATTGACGGCGGGCTAATGTATTTCAGTTGTTAATTGGCTTCGACTCGGGACAAATCGTTGTGTGGGATCTGCGGACGAAGGCGGCGGAACTCCGGTTCCAATCGAGCGAGCCGCTGCTCTCCATCTCCTGGCACTCGGATGGGAAGTCATTCATGGCGTCTCACACTGATGGCTCACTCACCACATGGAATCTCCGGTTCCCTGGAAAACCCGTTTCCGTTACTCATCCACATTGTAAGTTACAAAATGCACAAACATTAACATATGAGGATTTTTTTGCAATGACTTTTATCCAAAATGACTCATGAGCGACTTCATGCTCACGTATTTAATTGTAAACATTTTTTTCAATATTGTAATAGTAAATTATCAGAATACAAGTTTGTATTAACACAAAATAGGAGATTTTAGCAAAGCACAAAAAACTCACGAATTGGCAAATTAATAAAACAATGGATAAAAGTGAGAAAATGATGTACAAAAGAAAAACTTACTATTTTGATTTTTTTTCAATGATTTTACATTGGCAGTGATTCAATGTGTCAATGTTGGGAATTTCAAATGGAATCCATCATGAGAATTGTTATTGATGATTCAAATTCCAAATTGCCCTCTGAACGTTAGCCCACTGCAGTTGTTTTTCTCCTTTATTACAACGATCAATGTTTACTTGATGAGTATTGATGTATGGATTAGGGTAGAGATAGGACGGCATTTAGGACATTTTTTGCAAAAAATTGGTATTTGCCTTGAGTGTGGCAGACTGTAATTTGTTCATAATTTGTTTGATGTAGCGAGGAGCACGAGTGGGAAACCGGAGCCTTGTAAGCCCATCCAGAAGGTCGAGTGGAAGTCATCAAATACCGGGTGAGAAGAGAATGACAATTATTAAGGAACCGCAAGGTTCCCGAAATTTCACTACATTAGCCCATAAATTTAAACGCGGCGCGTTTGAGAATTTCAATGTGTTTTTGTGAGCCAACATTTAAATAGAACAGTAGTATAGTATTTGGACTATTGTAGCTCATTGCTATTAACTAAAACTGCTATTAACTAAATTTGTCTCTCCAGGTGTAAGAAAGGGACATTTTCATTAGGAGATTCAGCGAATATAAAAATGAATTGTTAGTGGGGAGAAAGAATGGCAGGCTGTGGATTTATGGGAGGAGGAAACTCTTTGTGAATTAACTTCGAGGGGTTTTGAAAAACAGAGAGAAGTGAAAGTTTAGAGAAATTCTGTGGGCACGGAATAAGGGAATTAGTGTTAGTGAGAAAGAGAGCAATAAATAAAATTCCTTTCTTCGCTGCCCTTCTCACTTAAAATGTTTTCAGGCTTTACCCTGGGAAAATTTAGGAAAAGTTGGTGTTAAAAGTTGAAACATTTATTAATTTTCCTCCAAACTTTCCTCAATTCCTCATGTCAGACGAGTTTGGAGTTCAGCTCGATCACCTTTAAATATAAGTATACGGTTCGGGCTAAGTGAATGAATGTTTACGAAAGAAAAAGCTTTTAATAAATTTACCTTTTTTTCTTTACATGAAAAACAAACTTTGTAAATGCGAATTTTGTATGCTAATAAAACTAATAATACAAAGAGGTAAAAATAGAGAAAGTAGGTAATGAATAAATTCCCTGTTTACTCGAGATTTATTAATTTGTTAATTGTATTAGGGCAATTACGCATCTAACAATTTATATAAGAAAACATGAAATATTTCTGAAACGTGGGATGTTTAATGAAGGATCAAATCTCATCTTGTGTGATTAAATGCCTTTGCAGGGAGAACTTTGTGATATTCTCTGGAGGGCTAACGGCTGACCGAGCGGTGAGTTGCGATTTTGAGTGGAAGTGTGATTTTGTTTATTTTGTTCATTTTGTGTCATTTTGTGTTTGTAGGGTCGGACGCCCTCGTTGACTGTGATCCATGGGAAGACGACGACGGTGCTGGAAATGGAACACAATGTCCTCGACTTCATCGTCCTCTGCGAGTCTCAGTTCGAGTCGGGTAATTCCATTTCCACAAATTCCTATCAACGTTTCCGCCTCTCCCCAGCATTTGAAGGGAAATTAATTTATCCCTCTCTCTGATTTAATTCCCTTTTTACTAATTCAAGCACTCGAGCCTAACTTAATTATTTTCCTTCAAAACTTTCTATATTTATCTTTAGTTGAGAAAGACTTCGGCAGAATGAGAACTACTTACTTATTGTGTGATATTTTAAATGGAATAACTTGATAAGTTACGTGCTTATAATCCCTGATACTTTCCTAATCAGAGAAACTCGATAAACTTATATTAAATTATCAAGATTCCCTCTACTTGTTAAATAGAGGGAATCTTGTTAATTATTTAAAACTTTGATTTGAAAGAAGAATCCAAATAAACTATGTGGTTCCTTTCCGGTTTATTTCAAGTTTATTTCACTAATTTTTTGCCTGTTTTAAATTTTCAGAGGTTCAGGATCCTCACTCAATCATAGTATTACTGCAACAAGACTTGGTGCTCATTGACCTCAAGACGGCTGGCTACCCTTGCTTTGAAAACCCGTACCCTATGGACATTCACGAGAGCCCCGTAACGACGTGCGTGTACGTCGCCGACTGCCCTGGCGACCTCATCCCAGCTTTGTACTCCGTTGGCTCGAAAACGACGAAGAAAACTGGATTTTCAGACAGAGATTGGCCAATTGATGGTGGCCAATGGGGTTCGTCGTCTTGCTCTTACGCCGAAATCATTCTCACTGGGTTGGTCATTCATTCATTTCTAATAATTATATTTTAATAGAGAAAAGGATTAATTTAAGATTAATTTAATAGCTCACTCATTTTTATTACTCTTATCATTGTTATTATCATGGAGGGACAACAATTAGATAAGCTAATTTCTTATTCAGTAAAACTTGCTAATAAAAAAATCTTTATAAAAGACATGCGGATGGATCGGTGAAGTTTTGGGACGCGACCAGCATGAACCTTCAAGTCCTCTACAAATTGAAGACGTCTAAACCGTTCGAGCGGCCGAAGAAGAGCGGCGACGACCCGTTCGCCGTCCAATTCCTCACCCTTTGCCCGGAGTCGAGACTTTTAGGAGTCGCGGGTGCGTCGTGCCAAGTTCTTCTATTCAAATTCCGTAAAGGAGAACACAGCGGGGAAATCCCCAGCCTGGAAATCCCCATCTTCGAAGGAGAAGACGAGTTTGGGCAGAGCTTCGACTTTGTCACGAAAGCCACGTTGGAGTACTTCGTTCCGATACGGGTTAAGACGGGGCTGGTGAAGAAGCCGCCGGGCTATCAAGTCGAACTCGTTTGTCTCACTCCGTGGGTCAATGGCGAGCCGCCGGCCGGCATTTCCGCCCTCTCAATCAACTCTTCTTACGGACTGTACAAAAAATTATTTTTTTCACAATTTTAATATTTATTAAATATATTTCAGTTTGGGGAATTTACCCTTTTCACTATTTTTAATAAATATTATTGAGAATAGAACGTTAAAGGTTCTGAATGTTTGGTTTTTTAGACTAGCATATGGAAACGAGGTCGGTCTCGTGATCGTGGACTTTATACAAAAAGTTACAATCCTCAACATGTCAGTTCCGGATTTATATGGAACTGCAGATCCATACCAACGGGGACCAAAGTCTCCAAAACGACCTCCTGAAGGGGACCAGGAAAAGTCGCCGGATCAGGTATTCAAACTAATTAGCATTTATTCTCTTTTAATTTCTTTTTATACAACCTAACTGAAGAACCAGAGAATAGAAAGGTGATTAGTTAAGCCAACAACCCAAAGATAAAAAACGGATGTGGAAGGTTTGAATTAAATAGCGTAGTCTCAATGGGGATGAATCTATTCGTCCTCGTCCAAAATTACGGAGTCGGAGTCGAACCTGGTCTGTGAAAACGTTCATCAAGTCCCTCGGTGGACCGAGCGGAGACAAAAAGCTGCGACAAACGATGAGTTTCCCCACGGTCGACCCGAAGAATCCCTCCAACACTTCGCCGCAAGGACTGATGAGCACGGCATGTAGTACAACGGAGGATTTGAACACTCAAGCATCGTCCGCATCGCTCTCTCGGTCAGAGTCTCCTTTGCCGTCTTGCGAAACCCCAGTTTTGCTCGAAGAAGCCGAGATGGAGGAAATTGACGAAGTTTGTACGGAGGCGAGAGAAGAAGCTTTTCTTGACAAACCGCCCACTGCCCCGCCAAGGAGAAATCGAATTAAATCAAATGCCGAGTCATCGGCGGTAGCTGGTGCGAGCATTTTGTTAAAAACACAATCACAATACTTCACAGAGCGTGCGGCCTTCAGATCGGCCTTCAGCCTGTAGTGACTTTAGGCCAAATTACATGTTTACAGTATTACTGACTTTCCGTAGAAGCCGTTTACTAACCAACAACTCACCGTCGTTTTAACTAAACAAAAATAACTGTATAGAAGCGAGGGAGGCTAACTGTGTAAATTGTCCACATCAACGCTTTTTTAAATATAAGAAATACTGCAAAAATCAGCCTTTGAACTGTGAAACAACCTCAAACGTTTCCTTCGTCTTTTTTGTACTTTTTTTCTTCCTTTCACTTCTTCCTTTTGTACATACTCGGAGTCCAAACCTACGAACTTCATTTGACTTCATAGGGATTTACTTGGTTTTTCACCTTTTTACAAAGAAGTTGACTCAAATTGTGGTGAAACTTTACTAAAATTGACCCTTTAGATTAAATTACCACGAGAAAGCTAAATTATCTAGAGCCAGCTAAATTACCAAGATAAATAGTTTCAATTACGAAGCTAGTTAAAATTACTTCAAGTGAGTGTGGAGGGGAAACTAACGAGGCTGAGGGTCTTTGTATAGGACTTGTCACCGACTGGGGGCGTAAAAGCAGGGGTGGGTGCCGGGGGTACGTCGCCGCGGAAGAGTCTGCCGGGTGAGCCGCCAAGGCGATGCCGGAGCCAAGGTGTCAAGCAGTTGTCGAAGTGTTACAGCATGGCCTCAGAGGACTCGCCACCCCCCTCCTCCCCCATCCTTCATTCCCAAGGGTCACACACCTCCACCTCCTCCCTCAACATCACGCCACCTAAGTCACAGATCTTCCTCATGAGCAGACAATACTACTCCTTCGGGAGCCCAGCGCCCCCGCCAGGTTCTACTTTTAACACGCCAATCACCCTCTCGATGTCATTTTTGTTCCCTCTTTTAACCTTTCACCTTTCTCGTTTCACCTTTCAACCCAACAACGAAGTCGTCCTTGGATGACTCTCTTCGTTGCTCATTTGTATTTCTTGTCTCAGCCCTTTTAGAGAGATTGGTCCCTTGATAGAAAATTGATATTTATTAAATAGAGATTCCTCCTACGTCTTGTGCGCGTACATTTTCTCATATACTTCCTCTTGTTCCAATTGACTCTCATTAAACTACTTCAACAATTGTTGATGAATTTACATTGCTGCTACTTGTCAATGATGAAAATACATATTTAGTTTTTAGCACCTTCATACATGATCTAAATTTAACGTCTTTGTTTATATATGTGAAGTCTCCCTCATAATACTTCAATCTAAAATGAAGATATGGAAAAAAATACTTCATCTTAAAAACAACACTGACTGTGAGATGATGACGATGTGACTTGAAGTGTCGTACTTTGATTTTCCTATATTTCCTTTCATTTCTCCTTGCCTTTACCTGAAAAATGTACAAACGTTCTCTGACAGCAAACGCCTCGCATGCTACTTGCTTAATCTTCATATTTACATACTTTTAAAGAAATCCAATTATACAAAATTGTATCTTACTTTTAAGGCTTTTATTATTTGATCATTTTGCTTTCTTTTTTTAACTTTATATATAAATTGATTCATTTTTGATATTGGCTTTAACGTGTGTAGAAAAACTCGACTCGACTTTCTCCCGGTCACGATCTTCCAGCATGTCAAGTTTGGACAATATTACTACGGAGGCGATTCAAACCCTCGTCTTTGCTGATACTTTCTCTAAGAAAAATGGTGAGAATGATGTTAATAAGATAAATACTCTATAAATATTTATTGGTATTAATTACATGCCGTTAAACATTTATTATTATTCTATTTAAATTGTGCTGTTGTAATTATAATGTATATTAGGAATAATAAAGTTTAATTAATTATGTTTAATGAATTTTTCAACAGAATACTCAAACTATTCGACGCTTTGGGTGGGAACAAGCATTGGTTCGGTTCTGGTCATTTCCATCAATCTGTCAGCTGCAGACCGATGTGGAGATCCCGTTGGAGTTGTTCCTTCCGGGACAATGTTCCGCCTTAGAGGATCCATGGTTTGTATCTCCTTCCTTGACTCTAACGGGGCCATCATTTCCTCGCCGACCACTGTTTGGAAAGACGAGTCTCGAACAAGTTAGTTTTTATTCTAATAAATAAAGAGTAATTATTAATTATATCATTTATAATTACTATATTTAATTCCATTGAATGTTTAGAAACTTCGACGAAGGCGAGGACGTCGCCAACTCAAATGAGCTTTGATGCAAGCGCGCAATATGCCGTTTGTGTTTCTGAGAAACAGGCCAAGATCTTCGCGCTCCCCGCCTTTCAATGCGTATTTAAGCATCAAATATGCGAGAACGCTTTCGTTGTCAAAGCCGAGACGACGATGATCAAAGGTTAATTTCCAAATATATTTAAATAAATATTTTTGACTGATTTACAATGGTGAATGACTTTTAAAGATTCTTCGTGCCTCGTTTCGTACTTGTCATCGGGACACTTGAGCATTCTTAGTCTTCCGAGCCTTCGGCCGCTGGTGTCCGTGGAGTTCGTGCCGCTGTCGGACCTTAGGTGAGTGAAAGTCCCCTGCACCTCCCCACGCCCACGAAACCCAAGCTAAACTATTTGTGTGCCCCCCGCCACTCGCGCCGGCCCCCGCGTATAGTTTCCACCAAGCAAGAACTGGGATTGTTGATCCCATGCTCAGCATTTGGGGACAACAACTTTTCGTGAACGAGGACACAACTGCGTAAGTGGCGCTTCGCTTGCAGGCTTCCGCCTCACGGCCTCTCTCTCTCTCTATCCTAATGCTCTACTACTTGACTCACAATTTTCGATTAATCTTCTTCCAGACTCTTTGCCGATTTTCTCTCTTTCTCTGTCACTTTCTCTAACCCTTGTTAACTATACTACTTATTAGTCAAGTAGCCTTTCCTTTCACACTTTTTACATCTTTTCTCTCTTCTTCTTTCCTATCTGCTTGGACTTCCACGTTACGAGCCTGGATTTTAATTATGTTTCGGGGGATTTAGGATCGCCAAGACCTTCTGCCTATCCTCACATGGCCATGGACTCTATCTATCCTCCCCTTCTGAGATTCAAAAATTCACAATTTCTACTGAATTCTAGTAAGTCAAAGACATGAATTTTCAACCATTATATTTTTTTATTAAATAATACATTTAATGTTTTTGTATTTTAATTCAATTTTATATTTTTATAGCCAAATCCTGGACACAATGTTAGGAGAATTGTACCTTAACTGTGAAATGCCTGAAAGACCCAAAGAGGGATTCTTTACTGGGCTTTTCGGTGGTGGTGTCAGAAATCTTGACAGAGAAGAACTTTGTAAGTTTAATATGCGTTTCCCATTATTAGCATTATTATATTTTCAATTTGAAACTTTATATTTAATATTAGTTAAAATAAGATAAACTCCATTTATATTAGTGAAATAAGTCATCACATTGACTATTGTGCCTCTTATTTGTCCAAATGCTTGTATTATGAAATGATTAATTGCAATGAAATAAAGATTCTTTATTTCATTGGAATATAATATTAAGATATAGACCTATTCTATATTATATTCTTATTATAAAAGATATTATGTGACAATTTGAACTATAATCTAATTCCTTATATTCTTTTTATTTAAATATTATTTTAATAGTTGGTGAGGCGTCAGGGAAAGCTCCTCGAACTGTTGCAAAACACATAAGTGGCAGCAGCTCTCCACAGCTCGACCATCTTCAAATGCGTTCGGGGACGTTGGCCGGGGAGATGGCGAGGAACCGAATGCTCCTCGAGGAGCGAGGCAAAAATCTTTCAATGCTCGAAGACAAAACGGCAAAGATGGCAAACGACGCAGAGAACTTTTCAACCGCCGCCCACCAACTCATGCTCAAATACAAAGATAAGAAATGGTACCAATTGTAGTAAAAACCCTAAAACCACATAAAAGGAGAAGAATCAACTCATTTCAACATTCCTCACGAACAAGCGGATAATTTCAAAAAATACAAAATATGTAATCAATTATGAATATCAATCCATCATCGTTCCTCTCAACGACTCTGAATACATCTTCTCTAGATTTCACGGTTGAGCTGGTTAACTAAAAATGACAAAACTTACATACCTACTGATCATTAGTGACATAATTACTATTATAAAATGTTTAAAATGTTAAAAACTAAAATTGTGCTAGTGAGGGTCAAATGAAGTAATGAGTAGGAGGTGAATACAACACAATTGTATTCTTTAGAATGATTCAAACAAAAAATGAAGTGTAAAGAGAATCTACTAAAAAAAATTGTATGTAACAATGTAAAAGTAACTAACTATCACTCTAAAGAAAATGTTAACAAGTAAAAGAATTCTACGGATTTACAATATCTGTTAAATTACGAGGTCTAATCGTTGGAATTGAGTGGTGAGGGAGGTGTACGAGTAGGTTAAATGGTAAAAAATAAATGTTACAATAATAGGGAAAGTTGAGGTGTTAAGGCAAAAGAGAACGTACTTTGCATGATGACTCTCCTATAGGGAATACTCGTGTCGTGGTCGTGTTTTCGAATCTCGACAAGAACAATAATAACTATAAGGAAAATTACAATTGATAAGTTTTAAATGTAAAGGAATCATTAAACTCATGTGACTTTCTGTGTTACATACATAATATAACAACTCCATAGGAAAGTGAAGCTCGTTACTGATATAAAAAACCTAACTATGCAAATTTACGAGTTACAACCACTTTTATTAAAACTAATACATAAAAGTACATTATATAAAGATAAAAAACTAAAAATGGTACTAAAATGGATGCTAAAATGTATCAATGTCATTATGATTAATACTAATTGTTACTACATTAATTACTAAAAAGTTGTTGTTAAAGATGGAGTCAAAATATAATATTATTCTAGCTCCGTGGGAAAAACATACTCGATTAAGGCATAAATAATTATAAATATTTAAGGTACTTAACCACAATGTGATAATTTTCCTCTTTTATATATCGTTTACCTTCTCAAAACATTTTAACGTCGGCGAGTGCGGAAGTTGGAATCAGGTTATGAGATACTATTCAGTATATTGAGAAATCAACTTTCTTCATTTCCTTTTAAACAATGTTTTCAAAACTGTTGTTCAAGTAAAATGCGGCCTCGAAGTCGAGGAGTCTTGGAGTAGAAAAATGCCGTTGTGTACTTTCATTTATTTTTTAAATAATACATATTGTTCATCAATTCAAGTGTTAGCATGTTCCCACGTTGGCGCATAATTTGCCAAGTACTTCCAAATTATTTAAATTATATAGCTATTCATAATTAATTATTCATAATTAGTAATTTTTATATTTAATTGGCTATATATAGTAAAGTAAAATTCAAATATAATTTTTTGAATCTATACTAAATGAGAGATGAGATTATAAAGAGGTGTGAGATTATAGTTTGAAAGTCATGGACGTGCACGAGGATGCGGATAGTGTAAAAGCCGGGGGATATATATAAATATATTAATAAGGGTAACACTTGGAGTGTGAATCTCGTTCCCCGTGTTAATGGAAAGATCAAAAGGAGTTTTGGCAAGGGGATTCTTTATTGGATTCCCTCGCTTTTGATTCTTCACACTAATGGAGTCGGTCAGAGTTGTCGTCGGCTCTTGGCGTCTCTTTACCAATTTGTTTCTCTCGTCCTTTTCATCTTGGCTTGGGAGTGTTTATGTTTTGAAAGGCTCGTTCGGCCCTCGATGTTTGTTCGTGTTTCGACGGAGGTTGTGCCAAAGAGAATTTCATTCTCCGATGATTTAACTCCTCTTCGTCTGAAACAGAAGGGGAATGTGAGGGGAAATGAGTGAAAAATGGTAATGAGGAACTTCAGTTTTTTCCCTTTGCCCACTTATCTTGAGTTATATGGGAAGATGATGAGCTGGGCAAGAGAAATACGACCAACTCAAACACCCTGCATTTGACTCTTATTTATGTCTCTGTCGACAAAGGGCGCCCTATCGGATCCAATAAAAACTCTACCTTTTACCGTAATTGGCGTCGAGAGATTCGCCATGGCTTTCTTCGACCTAGACTATGAAAGGCCAAGTCGGAGACCAACGATCCTATCGCATTTCCCTCAACATTCAATACAATACCCGATTTCTAAAACCACAGACACTGGAAGAAAAACATTCAATTTCTTCCATCTTGTTTTTTGTAACTAAAATTTCATATTTCGAGAAGGTAAGTATTTTCTCTTTTGCCTCTTCTGTTCATTCATCACTCATCCTGTTCATATTTTGCATATGCTTATATAAATAATTATCAAAGTACATGCCTTTTCTTTAATTAACTAAAATGATTTGCATCTAAATGTGCAGATTTTAAAAGAAATTTTTATGATTTTTTAATTAAATCCTAACAACGATGAAGTAAAAAGAATTTTATATTAAATTATTTAGAAGCTATTTCATTGGCTCATGGTCAGATATATTTAGCATAAATTCGTTAGGATAAATGGTTTTATTGAATTACATCTGTATTATTTTTCATTAAAATGTTTTTTTTTTAATTTATTAATAAAATTATATGAGGAGTTTGATGATTATTATTTATTGCTATTTAAATTATTGTTTCAAGTTATCTAAATCACTTATGTAATCATCATTAAGATTTGATTATACAAATGTATAGAAAGATTCGCTCGCCTCAACTTTTCTTTGGAATCCAGAGATTTTCATGGTATTGGCATAAAAGAATATTTTAAAAAGAAGTGAATTGCGAAGAAGAGATTTTTCTCTTAAATTCTGTTTCGAATGGCTCGGAATACATTTACTTGGAGGATTTGATCGCATACGTGAAATATATATTGAAGTGTGGATGAACTCCTGATGAATCGATTTCGTGGAAAAGGTGAGGAGGAAGAGGAAAGGAATATTTCAAAAGCAAAGCATATAAGCTTCTTGGAGAAATCCTCCGTTGAAATCCTTCGTTTCGGAGAGACGGTTCCCTCGGCATCATTATGCATTGAAGATATTCGGTTCATCCGGCGGGATGTGTATGGAGGTTCGTTTCCCCATCATCCCCACCACATTATACTTTACAAGGAGGCGAATCCATTATATTATGACCGCAAGACGGAGAACCTTATTGAATTGGAAATGATGACCAGTTATAGGCGGGCGGAGGGGCGATAGGCGAGTAATAGGGCCCGTAGGGAATATTACTTTCGCTCTCCATATGATCTATGAGGGACTATGACTTTTTCTAGGACTCCCAAACTTCCCTCCAACTCCCCGTCGTCGTCGTCGTCGCGGTCGTCTGTGTGTGAGCGTGGTGCACCGAGATTTCTTTGGCCCAGCTGTTCCCGTGACTTTTTAATTGCTTTCTCCGGCTGGCGCACGGCTGTCAAAACCCTTTCCCCTTTCACCCCCTCTCCCTACAAAACCGCGGATGATGATGAGGAGGAGTAAATGTGAAGGTTCGAAGCTCTCCATTACTTCCTATCACAGCTCCTCATCTTCCTATTTCGACAGAGAAATAGGAAGCCGCAGAAAAGCGATAAACCCACGAGGTTTACCATCAACTCATTTCATCGAACCGCGATGGAAACGGATAATCCTCCGCATCTTACTCATTGTTTTCAAAAAAGAGATTCGCTCCTTTCAAATTTATAATTAATCCTTCGGATTTTCTCATTTCATATCAGGCCTGGATGTTATGAAAAGTTAAAATAGCGAGCAAACCGCTCTAAACTTAGTTGCACCATAAATAGTCAAAATCAATTCTGAATTTTCATTTCTCTTGAAGTTAAATCATTTATTTTATTTAAATGTTAATATGAATTTAAAAAAAGATCTCATGTACAGTTCCGTAGTTCAGGGTTGTTTTGTTGGTATATCTAAATATTGGCATATGAAAAAAACGTTTTATGAATTTATTAAAAAGAGTTTAAATTGAGATTGACAGGTTCTTGTTTGGTCGTGATGGAAGTGGTGAATTTGAAAGCTTTGAACGGTCCTTGATAATTTGTTTAATAAGACCCGAGTTGGTGAGAGGGTGACGAAGCGGGAGAAGCCCCTTGACGACATTCGACGAAGGAGATTGGGAATTCAAATGAATCGTCCATGTGTCTCATTGGAAGACTCCGGTGTGTTGGTTTGCTCTTCTGTACCCCTCCAGTCTCCAGTAGCTGTTTATTTCTAATTTTCCGTGTGAACGCTCCGCCGTGAATGGTGTGTCTCCGGAACACGACATTTTCATTCCCTGTCACTTTCATCTGTCAAGAGAGGTGGCTCGATGTCAATTCCCCACTCCGACGGGCCCGGCTAAACCGCCAGTACTTACTTCAATCATCTCTCCCCTTCTAACCAAATCTATCACTCATCTCCTTCATCATCTTACACTCTTTGCTCTTGCAGTCTGAGCTGCTGAGGGAGATCCAACGGGTCGGAAGACTTCCGCAGTTCAACATTTCACTTCCACGAGTTCTTTCATTATTTTTTCATCCTCGTCTCTTCATCTCTAATCATATCGCTTGGCTTCATCTCACGAAAATATTATTTAGGTGAGAATCAAATGGGATATGTTGGAGGAAATAGGGCTAAAAGTCAAACAATTTAAATAGAATACAAGCCTAGTTAGCTCATAGTGGCTCTTATTTTATTCCTGAGACTCTTGGAGGTTTCTTGTGTATACTAATTCATTCTCTTTGAACAGAACTTGACGAAGCCATGCGTTTTCTCTTCAAAGAAAGCTACTTCACTTGCTTCCATAAATTAATCATTAGCCCTTCCATATCCTATGCACATTTTACAGTAGTCTTTACCTAAGTATGAGCTACTTACTACAAAGTATAAATTATTGATGGTTAAAGTTAGTAAATGGAATATACATTTTAAAATGACCATCCAAATTTATTTAAAGTATTGCCCATATGATTAAATTCCAAAATTATAAAAAGTCCTATCCAAAAATATATTTATGCCATCCAAATAAAATGAAAATATTCTGTTATTGATAAACAAATAGCGTTAAGGTTTATCAATAGCAGCATAAAATCCAAGGAGTCTCCTGCCTCCTTCATACAGAGGTGAATCAATGGAATGAGATCTCTGTATATCTTAACGCCGTTCGTTTTATTTAGAACTCTGCTTTGGATTGATAAATAAAACGAACGGCGTTAAAGTTTATGAATAGTAGCATGAATAGTAGCATTAATAGTTTTCATTTTATTTGGATGAAATAAAATATTTTAGATGGGACAAGCTACTTAAATAGTCATATGATATTAAAGATGCAAAATGATAAATTTGGATGGCTCGTTTAATACATACTTAGTAAATTGTATAGTTAATGATAGTCTTACATTTTAAACTGCATAATTAATTTGCACTTATCTAATTTCAAAAAATATTAAATTAATACTGATTGAGATTATATTTATTAAGTATTTTCGAATATTTTATATGTAAATCTGATATTTTATTTATATGGAAGGTTTATGCTAAAACTCCGAATGTTTATATAGCCCTTGCGTCTTTATATAATCTTTAGTTTTATAAAAAAAATGGAGTTTTCTCTTCTTTTTTCTTCTCCCGCAAACGTGTCATATATCTCCATTGTACTCTTTGACGAGCTGAGCGCCGGAGTTTCTTAAGACTCGTGACGTCAAAATATAGAAAGGACAGAAACCAGGATTGTTAAGAGAAGAAAGAATAGAAAGCAGGGTTAGCCCTTTTCCGGGAATTCTTTAATCTTCTTACAATAAAAAATAATCAATTCCAACCAACTTAAATAAATTTCAAACTGTATAAAAATAATAAGAATATTTATATTTGACATTATAAGAATTAAATAATCTTAAAAAATTGAAATTAAAAATTTTATAGACTCATTGTTTATTAATTTTTTTTATTAATTACAATTGCCATTTTTTAACATTAAACAGGTTAAATTATTTTAGCCATCTTTAAAAAAAAGGTACAAAGGCGATGTATTTTCTTCAATAAATGATGAGATGGAGTGGAGGAGAAAGGGCAAGTGGAGTTTGTTTCTTCTGGGCCGCGGCACGCGGAGTGCGAACACTGGGAGATAAAAGGAAGCTACTGAATATTCACGAGAGCCGTACACGAAGCATCAAAATTTGACTTGCAAATGACGTTGAGGGTGAGGGCTTCCTTCCCAGAAAAATACAGGGCTTCTCGAAGGGAAAAGCACTTTTATCTCCCCCACCATGCACTGCTACATAAACAAAGTAGGATCTTTCCCCATTCCGCTCCTCCTATCTCTCCTTTTTCTCAAGGGGGAAGAACTCTCCAACACACTCACCACCAAACTCATTTTTATCATCTCGAATAACGGATGGAGAGATGAGTCTCATCACCACCCGAACACGCCCACATTCACCTCAATGACCAAATACTCAAATTCACATTTAAGAAATGAACTTTGCCTACGAAGCTACTCCTAAGTCTTGGAATTTTCTTCTTTCAATCTCTTGAGTTCCTTAAGTTGAACAAGGAAAAAGACAAAAGTCTATTAATCTACAGCTAGAATTATTTAAATCATCTGGATATTTATTATATTTATTTTACTATTTTTAATAAATACTATTTGATCAATATAATGCACATTTTACTTATTTTATAATTTTGCTATTAAATTGTAACATTTTAGTAATTTTTGTTTACAAAGGAGAAATGCACATACAACTTTAAAACGTATAAATAGCACAAATAATAATTTTTATTATTATAAAATATTTGAATAGAGCCATTTTATTAATGCTTTTCCAAATAATAAAAACACATGTTCCATATAAGTATTAATTTCGTGTTTAAAAAATGAGGAAGAGGATGTTAAGTGAGTTAAGAGGCGAACGTGAGAATTGTCTAAAATGGGGAGTGTGATCTTTATAGATTCCAGGAGTGGAAGGAGGTCTTAGATGGTAAAAATCTTACATAATCTCCTCCTCTCCTCATCCCCCAGAATCATGATTTGCTGTAGCAGGGCAGTAATGGGTAAAGGTAAAGGGACAGCAGCCATGCATGAAAATATCGTAATTTAATTATCACAGATGACAAATGAGAAGGGTTACTTGGGTCCTTCGACGACAAATTCCCCATTCCTCCCATTGTTGGCTCGCCAACTGGCGCACTTTGCCGAATCGGGCCCACACAGTGATGGATGGTGCCCCGACCGAAACCTCGTTTAAAGTCCGTAAACGGCCACAATGAACCTACTAAAACTCCAATATATGCCCACCCCATACATCCTCAATGACTCCCACTCACATATGGGGCTTCCCAATACATACACGTACTACAGGGACGCGTATTTACATCTGTGTGGAGACGCTCAACATCCTCCCTTTTATCCTCCAATGCTAACAGCATAACATACAGAGAGAATATATTTAGGATCTTCAATTGTGCTCTCCATCTCTCTGCAATTCCCTCCCCGAATTGACTTTATAATTTAATCTTGGAAAAGTTTTCGGTCAGTTTGAGGTCCGGTTATTTACTTTATTTCTCCCTCTCCTGCCTTCCCATTTATTCACTAACTACCTCCAAAATTCAAATTTTTATTTTCCATACAAACTTTCTCCTCTTTACATTTATTCATTCCGTGTTTCCCTTACTACATACAATGTACCTTAAACTACACAGTTTGCCTTATTTGATACAATGAAGTTGGTTTCCCAAGACAAAAATATACATTTCATATTGAACATTGCTATATTTATATCTAAATACTTACACAAACCACTGTGGTATATCAAGGAGGACTTTTTTTATATTACAAATAAAAATATGTCCGGTATACTTTATAGTTAAAAACCTTGTTTAGACTATTGTTCAAATTCACTTTCCCTTATTTTTTTGAACTTCTTTGACTTGTTCTTTCATGTTGAGTTTGGGGGAATTTGTTCAGTAGAATTCTATTTGTTCAAATGTCCCTTCGAACTTTATCGACGAGACTGGGAGCACATACAAAGTATGCAAATGGAAATATTATAAAGAACAATAATGTATTAGATCAATTTGGGCCAAGAAACTTTATCTAAGCGAATCCAAGTATATCGAGGATGTGTAGAGGAAATTCTTATTTGTTCTGTTTATTAAAGGCAGCTCAACTCGGGGCTCATTTCGCCAAGGTTTGGGTTTTTCGGAGTGTCCGAAAGTTTTGCGAGTGGGCAAAAGGGAAGAAGGGGGGAATTTAAAGGATGTTGAGCGGATGGAATTTGAGTTTATACTAAAAGCAATGTTTTTCCGAGCCTCGACTTTATATGGGGAATCCTCAATGAGCCATTAGATTTTCAAATGACGTTCCTCATCTGCAAGTCGCATACAATTAGGGTTTCTTCTTCCATTCCGTCCTGGTTTTGAGGACGAGGCTCGTGTGGGCGCCGGGGCAAGCCTATGTTACATGTATGTGGCCAATGGGAGACTTTCCCCCCGAGAAAACTCCGGCGGAAGAAGGGCTTGGATGCTAATGGGGGGTTCTTTCACATTCGCTCTCAAAGCCCCCTTCCCAGTTTAAAGGGATAAAAAACGGGGCGCAGTTCCGGAATAATGAGTTGGGTCTCATCCCCCTTACCCAAACATACCACCCACCTTTTCTAAATACATAGGACAGAAGCCTCATTTCCTCCTTTGATAGTCCCTATAGAAGAGAGAAGATCAGGTCGTCACGCCGTCGTTGTATCATTAGGAGATTTGTGTGCATTTAGGACGAGCGTGCGGTGTGGGGTGGATGAAATATGACAGAGATCCTCTCTTATGCTTATATCACTTAGATGAGCCCAATGAAGCTTGAAGTGCCTGGGTGAAGGATTCGATGGGGAAATGTGGAGCGATAGAACTTTTTTATTCTTTAGATTAGATATAATATAATATATGATATAGGGTAAAAAAGGCTGAAGTGTATGAGGGACGCGTGATGAAGACGTTTCATCTCTTGGTGGGAATTAACATAAATAACCGATCGTCCCACTCTCACCACCCGCCCGGAAACATGGGGAAGAATGGTCAAGGGAAACGTAGCGGGTCTTTTGGGTCTCGGACTCATCAATCATCTCGTAGCGCGGGCCGGGTGATATATGTAATTCCGGTGGGAGTATATGAGAGATAATGGTGGAGAGTTTTTAGTTGGGAATGCAGGCTTTATTGTTTCTTGATTCCGGGATCTTTCTCACTGTCGCGGGGGGAAGTTGGTGATTCCTTCATTATCATATTGCCTAATGGGCGAGGCCGCCGTCGGTGGTTCTGCCGACTCCATAACTCTCCTCAAATCTCCTTGAAACTCTCCCGGATTGTTCCCGGGTAGAAAGGAAAAAATGAATGGGAAAGATTTCTTTCTCCGCCCCGCAGAGACTAAAAGGCTAAACGTCCTTTCACTACCTGCACCCTCATAATCTTCTAATGGGGAAAAGTGGGAGAATAAAAAACTTTCCCCGCTATCTCCCACACAGTCACCCGGAGTTTTGAATACATTTTCATCTCTTGCGCTCCCTTGATGAAGAGCTTCTTTTCTTCGCTCTCATTATACAGAGCGAGGAAGATTTTTCTCCTTGTGAAAAATGTGTTGATTAAAATAGTTTTTCTTTTTTCTTCAGCTCCGACCGCCGAGAAAAAGTTCCTGCCTTCCCTCCGCCCTCGTGACAAATTTACGAGGAGGGGAAAGAAAGTTTAATTGAATCCTTTATGCTAATTTATTCCTCATTTTCAGCTCTCCACTTTTTCTTCCTCTCTGATTCTCCCTCCATAAATTAAGGGTATGTGGAAGGGGGAAGTTAATGGGGAACGGGGGCGGTAATTAATAAGTAATAGACTGTTGATGGATGAAAGATAAGAGGATAATGAGGAGGAGATAATTAATGGCCGTCGCGGTGGTATGATACATTTATTGATCATCCTAGCCTATGAATCCCTTACGTATATCTCTGAATCTCACACGTCAGCGCGAGATGAGAAATTTGAGCTCTTCTTCCTATAACTGCTACGGTGTACATTTGCAGGATTCAGGAGATCCTTGTCAAATTCCGGGCACGTCGAGGCCGGGAAAGCTTTGAGGAGTGAGAGATTCCCCTGGATCCTCATTATTATACCCTCTGGTTGAAGATGAGTGGGTGAGGCGTCCCGATGAGAGCGGGAATCATGGGATCTTCACACTCGAATCAAGCCCAAAATCCCACCACCCCTGCTCGGATGCTCAATGAGAGACGGAATCCCCTAGACAATCACAACGAGGGTATGTCAACTCGCATTAATCCAAATTTTCAGCCTCGGCCTCTTAATGCCTCCCCTTATGTGGTTTCCGGCCCAGCTTTTAAGCTAGTTATTCCACCGCGGTTCGAATCCAATAAATCACTTCTACAAACTACCCGGAACTCACTGATACTAATGAGTCTCGCTAGTTGCGGAACGTTAGCGAAACTCTCCATTTGTTATTTCATTCGTTTATTTATTTGCCAAAAATAGTTTAGTCCATTGTTCATTTACGACGCTTCCTAAATAAATCAAACTTGCTCAAAATTCAATTTTTATGAAAAATCTTATAAAAATTGAAATGATGTAATAATATGCACTTTTATATGATTCAAATAAGTAACATTATAAGAACACACAAAATAGTTTTATATTTGATTTAAATATTGAAATAATTATTTTTGATTTAAATACTGAAATAATTATTTTTGATTTAAATATTGAAATAATTATTTTTGATTTAAATATTGAAATAATTATTTTTGATTTAAATATTGAAATAATTATTTTTGATTTAAATATTGAAATAATTAT
>VJMY01000449.1:0-63097 GCA_009869795.1 Neelides sp. FZ-2019 | reverse complement strand
TCCAACTTGGATTACCATTTCAATGTAATCCGTAATCTAGGCGCTTATGGATTACGGATTACATTTTCATACAAAAATTCATTAAATATCGAAGTTCTACCCATAAAATGGTTATAAATCAATTGAAAATGTATCTATTTTAATAATTATTTTTCTTTTAACTGCCAATATACACAACTAAAGTTATAATTTTTGAAATTTAGCATGATTTCCTATTGAAATATGCATTTAAAAACAATAAATTAACTTTTAAATTTTTATTTGTAATCCTAATTACGATTACAGTAATCCTTAATCCATTAAATTTGGCAAATTAAAGTAATCCGTAATCCAAATTCAAAAGCCTGTAATCCGCCCAACCTTGGTTTTAATATGTAAAACTAATTCATTTTGTTACATTCATTCATTAAACATTATGCCAATCGGATTTTAAAAATATTAAACTTTTAGAACAATATCTTTTAAACATTATAAATATTAAAGGATTTAACTATTATCTTATAAGATAATCAAGAAATTTTATTTGAACTTTAAAAAATACTTCATAATTTGAAAAGAAGGCTCACATCATGAAATTATAAACAAGTAATGAGTTATTAAGATAAAAAGTTGAGTGACATTTGAGTTGATTAAAACAAAAGAAAATTAAAATCATTTCTTTAAGTTAATGGGCGTTCGAACCACTTCAGGATTTCCAGGAGACCGAGGGTCACCCAGGGCCAAAATGTGAGGGTTAATTGGCTTCTCTCCGGGTCCAAATTTTCCATTGTTGATCGGCTGTTTGGGCGTACAATGATCCTCTTCGGCGGCGATCTTCTTTGATGACAAAAAGTTTCCCATTTTAATCTAAAAATATGAATGAACATATTTTATTAACAATTGACATCATCGCCCACTCACTAATACATCATCGCTTACTCAATAATCTCAACAAAATTAAAACAGAAGAAATATATTGTGAAGATATTGATAATCAGCAAAAGGTGCAATTCATTATTCTTAAATAATTTGTAAAGGTTTTAAAGAATTATAGAACACTAACCTTGTGAAATCTCGAATGAACTTAAGTGTCGTCGATCGTGCAATCAAAGTTCCCAAAGAGAACTTGATCAAAAATTGCAATACAATTATGTAAATGCAAAGATTTAAATGAGGTAAAAGAGCGTTTTATTTGCTGAATGAAGAGTGATCCGTTGAATAAAGCATGGTTCGTTTGCCTTTTACATTTTCTATTTTTGTATGCGTTGTTCCCGCTACGAAACGAATAAAGGTAGTTTTCACTGCGCAAAGGCAAATCCTTTCTTGTCTATTCACCTTTTGCTTATACGCCGGATTGATGCTTTTATAAAAAGATTATATTAATAAATTAAAGCTAAAAAATTACATGAAATCATATAAATTAAAATCAAGTACTATTATAGTATAATATCCATTATTATTAAAATTACAATGTTTGACAGAATGGAATTTGATAATAAATACGAGCATGCTAAGAATGACCAAATGTGATGAGCATAAAAGACGAATTAACATTTCATTCAAATATACATTAGGAATAAATAATCATTTAAGTAATATATTTTAATTGATCATTATGATCTAAATTACAGCGAAGTAAACAAAACAACGATTTGATCGTAATAATTTAGTGTATCTAATTTTATAGAAAACTTCGTCATAAGTTTTTAACAAAATGCCTTCGTTTAATTTACTATGAAGAAAACTACAAGATTACAAACTAGATAATTGACAATTTATATTTTTTCTTATTTTACATAAAACAGAAACGGTAAATTAACCGTGAACAATAATCAGAGCTTTAATCTAGAATTAGAGATATAATTATAAATAATTTACTTTGATAACCAAATTCAAATGTAAGGTAATATATACGAATTTACAATTTACCATTCTTCATATTTTATACATAAATATCAAAAAACCTATAGCATCCTTAAGTTATAAAAAGAATTTAGATGAGGGAATAAATAATTATCTAAACAACAAATATATTACATGAAAAACAGAACATCCATATAAATGATAAACATTAGACATTACTTAATTTAAATTCTCAATGACCAAGGTTCTAGATTAATTAAAATTCAAGTTCAAGGCTTTGGGACAGTAGGTGCGACCCATTTGAGTAAATGAGCTGCTGGAGGCTTTTGATGAAATGTTATTCCACCACGACCTTTTATAAATGCCGGCTTGACCCTCGTTTGGCCAACCGTCTTTCCCGGGTGATAATTGAGGCACTTGGGATCCGTGCATCCGACGCCAAATCGACAAGGGCTCGGATGAAAGAAAGTACAAGACATTGTGTGGCACTTGGGGAAAAACTTGCATATGATTTTCCCTTCGTCGACTTGCGGCGGCAGCGTCGGCGACGGCGGCGGCGGCGGTGCTTTTGCTTGGGACCGAATACCCGGTGGGTGTTTGTACGGACAATCCCGTTTCGTACACGCGACTCCGAACATGCAAGACGGGTGAGGATACGCACATTTGTCCTTGAAGGTACAATTTGGCCAGTACTTACACCCTGTTGTGCCAGCAGGAACTTTGGGAGTAATGCCACTGTTGAAAGGCCCAGCAGGCCCAGCACCGAAAGGCCTGGGCTTTTGACTCCGTTGAGTGTTGTCAATTGTTCGGTAAATCGGATGAACATCACTGCTGAGAAAATTCCCCTGTTGTGAATAAACTCCTTGGATTCTGTTCCGCAAGTCGTTCGAAGAGGAAATGTGATCATCATGGGAAATCATCATACCCTCTCCCACTAATCAAAAAAGAATTTATTTATGTCTTATCAACTTATCAATTTGCTTTATTAGAGATAGAGAATTTTTTGATCCTTACTGTCTTCTTCGTTCATGGTAATTACAAATTTGGTCGATTGCGGGCTATGCATCATATTGGAAGTTGTCCTGTAAATAAAATATTAAACATGAAATAAAAAGATATTTAATTATATTAGGTTTGTGATTGTGTCGTGATATTTAGAATAAATAAGGAATGTGAGTATTAATGTTTAAATTACATAGGTATTGGAAGCATTTTGGGTTGATTCATTATGACATTAATCTTTTCCGGTGAAACGTCAGCCGAGTTGGCCAAGCGTTCGTCCATGCTTGAAGAAAACGAGGAAGATTTGTTCTCTTTGGTGTCCATTTTCTCCTCTGCCAACCTCCTTTCAATGAAGTCAGGTTCAGGAAGCGGGATTCCATTCATCTCTTCAAAACAGACAAACTCTTCGTCGCTTTCCTCCATTTTTTCGACCTTTTCTTCCTTTTTCTTGTGAGTTCGTCGGCTCTTCAAAATCCTGGTTCTTTCAGCTTCCAGATCCCGATCGTTCATGTCATATGCCTCACCATCGTCGTCCGTCTCCACCATGACTTCTTCAATAATTATTTCCTCCTCATCTGAGCTCTTCTTATCGTTAGAATTCTCATTGGGAACCACAGGAGTTGCCTTTTGCTTTTCATCGGACTCCTTTTCCTCCTCGGAGTCATTGTCATATTCAGAAGACGAATCATCCGAGACGTTTACTTGAATCTTAAAGCTATTCGGGTTGCTTACTGGTTTAATAGTATTTGAAAGTTCTCCTATTTAAAATACAATGAACATTAGTTTTAATAATCGATTAAATTGTAAGAACCTTCGTCTCCAATTCATCATGACTTCTTCAACTTCAATTAAATTGTATGAGGAATTAAATGAATATGGAAAGATAAATACAATTGAGTTGCCTTAGTGAGTTTGTTGATTTTACAAAATCTGAGTGCCAGCGTTACCGCCGAGTGTCGTGCTTAATTTTTAACCCTTTATTACCTCATCTAATTTAAAATAAATGTAAATATATGAGAAATTTTAGTAACTAAAAGATAACATTATTAACTAAAGTTAACCTTCTAATTATTTTAAATATATGAAAGTAATATTGAAGTTTATTTTATATAAAAACTTCTATCACAAGACCCTTCATAAATTTACACTGTATTTGGGTTGAAATTAGCAACATTTTGAGAATAATAATTTGATATAAATTGCAATTTGGCTAAGGTTGATATTGAATTTATCTTTCCATATAATGGTAAAAGATATGACTGTAAATCAAAAACGTACCCATTGTCACATTCCGCTGATTATTTGACGCCGAACTTGGAACTTTCACAACGATCATCTGAAGATCTTCTTTAGACGCCACGTCTTTTTGATACGTCTCCGCATCCAGCTCAATTTCCAAATCATCATTTCCTTCCTCAAGTTCTTCTCTTCGCTGACGCCTTTCTCCAAGACGATCCTTAATCGAAGGTTTGAAAGTCGATTTGAACATGGTCGAAGTGAGGGGAATATATTCCGAACTTCCATCTCCAGAATGTTCATTGATATTACTAGTAGCGTCAAAGCTAATTTTGATGCTTTCTTCCTTCTTTTCGACCTCAGCCAATTTAGTATGAATGCTTTTGCTCTGAATTGATTTTGTTACAATTGACTTTTGAGCATCAGCCATAGCAAGAAGCACAAGCTTGTTGTTCAATTGACTTTCACGTCGCGGGCGAGGACCAACTTTAACTACGCTCGTCACAGAGGAATTAACTGCTGGACGTCTTGGATCATATTCTTCGTCGTTGTTGGCAGATTCTTTGGGCTGAGTTCGCACAACAGCGCCAACCAGGGATTTAAGCGACTTTCTAGCAATTCGCCCTTCGTCTGGAGACCTTGATCTGGTTCGTGGTGAACGAGCTTTGCGTCTTCGTTCTTCGAGTCGTTCTTTGATGTCTTTCCTGAATTGGAATCGTCTTGGAGGAGGAGAATTCCCCCTTCGCGAAATAGAAGTCGGAGGAGAGAAGCGGACAGGTGAATGGCGTCTCGGTGGGCTTCTGCTCCGGGATCTCCCAGCAAATCTTTCCTCGCTACTTCTAGAAATTAATTTTATGAAAATAATCAATTGAAAAATAGAAGTGTCTAAAATTAAAATTTTTAATAATTTTATGAGTTATGTATGTAATTAATTTAGTTAATTTTAAATCAATACCTTCGCCTTGGAGGAATAACCGAAATTTTTCGTTGACTCCGACGAACATCTCCAAATGCTTTAGTATTCCTGTCCTTTGAAGAGCTATTCGGTTGGTCTGGCTCATCATAGCGAATTTCAACTCTCTCAACCTTTGACCTAATTTCGACCTTTTCTTCAAACTTGGCCCTTTTCGCAGAACCTCTATCCGTTTTGCTCGATTGCGCTTCATATAGCTCATTTGATTTTCTTTTGGTCGATGAAGAAACTTTTTCAATCTCTTTGCTCCTTTCTTTTGGAGGAGCTTCTGGTTCCTTCTCGGGTGATGATGCAATTGGTTTCACTGGTTCCTTTGGTTGGATTTTGTTGATGGTCACTTCTTCCAACTTCTTGAGGACGCTAAACAGCCAATTGGAAAATTTCATGGTATTTTCATTGAGGAAGAGTTGAAGATCTTTTTCAACGGATTCCTTAGTTCGACGATTGGCAATCAGGACCATGACATAATCAGGAAGTTCTTCGTCTGAAATATAATTATAGTGAGCAAAGTTATTATTTTAAATAACTAACTAAAGGATAATTTTTTTAAATGATTAAAAATCAAAAAGTGAAAATTTGTTAAAGTGAACTTACCAACATGAACACCGAGTTCGACAAGCTTAGCTTTAATCGCAGCCTAAAATAAAATTAAAAATGATTTCAAAATAAATTAGTGGAAAAGTGGAATATGAATTTTGAAGGATTTTTAGCTTCAATCTTACAACTTACCCTAACTTTATGGCTGACTTCTAACTCCATTCTGTATTATTCACTCAAGATTGTGATATTCAAGTTGATAATTATTATAATTAAGCGCTGACAAAACAAGGACTATTCCTTTGGACTCGACTGATGTCCAATTAGGAAATTCAACCCTAGTAAAAGGCGAACTAAGGCCTCAGCCCTTGCAAGTTGAATTGCATAGAAAAACAAAACTTTTGTTTCTCCGATTGACTTGTTAAGCTTAACTTGGCTAAACTCTTAATAAAATCTGTATTTAATTGGTCTTAAATATAAAATCTCTAATTTGTGAAGAGCAGAAGAGGAAGAATTAGAAAGCGACAAAAAATTCCAAACTTCCACACACACACGTAATTCTCGATCATCTGAATTGACATGAATCTCGTGGAATAGACCCCGCTAACTTTTCACTGACAAATTATCCTTTGTACAAATCATGAACGACTTCTAAGGTTTATAAGATCGTTCAATCTCTTACACCAAGAAACTTTACTATTTAATAGTTTGAACTTTATGTTCTAACTTTATAAGTGTGTTGAATTAAACTTATTAAACGTTCATTTGCTAGTATCGTGACGGTAATTAGTTTAATTAAATGCTAATTTTTTATTTTTCTAACTATTTTAGATAGTTTAGTTAAAAGATAAATAAGAAGATTTCATTAATTATGATATGAATAAAAATATTTTAAATAATTATATAGAAATCCAACTTTATTTATTTTTCCAACTTTAAAAAACTCATTAACAAACCAAACAATTTTTAATGTTAGGTACAATTTCTATTTTTTTTATCAAATCACGATGAATGCTTTGTTGGCATTTGGGCATTCCACATGTCAGC
Source organism: Neelides sp. FZ-2019 (assembly GCA_009869795.1). Classification (NCBI taxonomy): domain Eukaryota; kingdom Metazoa; phylum Arthropoda; class Collembola; order Neelipleona; family Neelidae; genus Neelides; species Neelides sp. FZ-2019. The sequence goes on along the minus strand of VJMY01000449.1, from coordinate 56,460 downwards.
ATAAACGCCATCAAGTTTGAGAAGCTCTTCGTGGGTTCCCTGTTCTATGAGACTTCCTTTGCTCATCACGAGTATGGAATGAGATCCCATGATAGATGAGAGGCGATGAGCGATTGAAATTGAAGTTCGTCCTTTACTCGCGGCCTCAAAAGCCTCTTGAACAATGTGTTCTTGGACGGAGTCGAGTGCAGATGTGGCTTCGTCAAATAATAACAAGTTTGGACTTCGGATCAAAACACGAGCAATGGCTACGCGTTGCTTCTGACCTGAATGATTACAAGATAAAGTATTATGTACAATTATATAATTCAGTATTGTATTTTGATATTCTGGTTAAATAAAGCAACTAGTAGTATTAACATTTCATTCAAGATTTAATTTACCTCCAGAAAGTTGATTTCCTAACGATCCGACGCGTGTCTCGTAACCCTTGATCGATAAACTGGTTTAGATATTTTTGATTTAATGAAATGAGTGGTTTTGGTAGATAGAAGCTATATATCTAACATTAAGTGTCTTTAGATCTATCTACGTCGGAGTAATATGAACTTACACATTATTACAATTGCATATTTTCCTCTATGCCTATGAGGATCTGTGTTCAATCCCTAACCGTTTAATTTTAATTCATTTTATTTCAAAAATAGATAAGTCAAGACTTAATTAAGTGAAATTACTGCTGGTTGAGAAGCTATGAACTCGTGAATATTCGCGATTTTAGCAGCATTTATGATTTCTTCAATCCCAACGACCCTGTCCGGGTCACCATATGCAATATTCTCTCTTATAGTCGTGTCAAAAAGAACTGGTTCCTGAGAGACGATTCCAACGCGTTCTCTCAATTCGTATATATTGAGACTGCTGATGTCAGCATGATCAAATCTCTAAAAAGTACACGAGTTTTTTTTAACCTAGAGATTATAAAGCTAATTATGTAAATATTAAAGATTTTTACAATTGTTCCAGTATCTGGATCATAAAGTCGCAATATAAGAGAGGCAATAGTTGATTTCCCACTTCCGCTTGGTCCTACAATGGCAACACGATGACAGTCTTTCACTTCAAAGCTAACATTTTTCAATACTTGCACTTTGGGTCTGGAAGTGTATTTGAAATTTACACCAACTAAATTAACTTGATTTTGAGTTGATTCATTCTGTAAAATCAAAATTGATTCAAAATTAATAAAAATTCAATCACTAAAAAACAGTTTTAACTAAATAAATATTTAATTGGTTAAAACACCACACGATTATTATAACAATTTGAATAAAGTTAATAAAAACTAACCCTTTTAATTTTTGGATATGATTCAGTTTTAAGAATTGAAGGAACTTTTGATTTTCTATCCATGAGTTTAAAGATTCTCGCCCCAGCAATTTTACCTTTATCGTAATCTGGAGCAAAAGCTAAAGCTGCACCAGCCGACATTATTGAATAGACCAAAGCTTAAATAAAGTCAAACTATTTATTAACAAAACGTTTTATTTTGAATTTTAGTTGTGTTAATTAAAAGTTTAAATTGGTCAGAATCTTTCAGTTAGAATAATTAAAAAATTACCTTCTGAAATCCTAAAATTTAAAAAAATTAAAATATTAAATCTAAGAACGTCTGATTAAAATATGAAGTAAAATGATTAAAAATGATAAATAAATTCAATTTTAATTTTTGTAAAAAGATATTTTTGCTTCTCACTTGAATACATCTCCAACATTTAAGCAATCAGTTTGAACAAGATACCCTCCATAATAAATGCAGCCGGAATAGGCGAAATAAGGAATTCCGTAAACGAAGCCATATACAAGACCTCGTATATGAGAGCGTCGCAAATTTATCCTAAAATACAAACCAATTTATAATAATCTGCTTGTACTAATTATTCTTCAATCATTAGATGATTGAGAAAGTAAATAAATACCTATGTGCTTCTTCAAGAGTTTTGGAATATAAAGAGAAAAATCGTTTCTCCAAACAAAGACCAGTCACCGTTCTGATGTTATTCAAAGCTTCCACTGCCACGTTGGCCGATTTCTCAATTGCTTCTTTTTCAAAAACATTTTCAGAGCCGAGAATCGTCCCTTCGACAAATGAGGAAAATACAATAATCGGGACAACCAGCGACGTGACTCCTCCAAGTTTTGGTGAGTAATAAACCGCCATTGCAACACATAAGGCAACAATTGCCACGGACTGAAGTAGATGGACAAACCGGGGTCCAGTGGCCTTTTCGAAATGTTAATTATTAAATGTAATTGATTAATAGATGAATAATTTTTAACATACCCCTTGTATACTCGTTGCATCAGTGGCGAGTCTAGCACAAATATTCCCAGTGCTGTTTTCCGGTTCATCAAAAAATGTCATGTCTTGTTGAAGCAAATGTTTGAATATTTTTCTTCTCACACGAAGTGTTAATCCATCACCAGCCATGATAGAACCATATTTCTAGAAAAAACATTATAATTGGTCCATATTCGTAATCGTTAAAAGAAAATTTATTGAAGCAGAATTTGCGTGAAAATGAATACCTACCTGAATGTACGAACAAAGAGAAGTCACCCCAGCTAATATGAGATACAAAATTGAATAATAATAGCCTTGTGTGAGAATGTAATGATCATCGTCGTTGGTAAATATCTTGATAAATTGTACGAAGCTTTTAGAATCTCATATACAAATAGTTATTTAACCATTTTAGGTTAAGTTAAGAGAAATTGAAAAAGAAATAATCATTTTGTATAAATGTAGATATTTAATTAGTATGATTAAGAAGTAACTCACTGCAAGATAATTTCCAAATATAATAGCGTAAATTGGTAATTGAGCGGATTTAATAATCGTTGCAATTGTAGCTATTACTAAATAAAACCATTCAACCATTGCCCATTTGATCATTCGAATTAAACTAAAAGACTTCATTAATTCTTTCACTTTCTGTAAAAAAAGCGGAATTTAAAAAAGACGTACTTTATTAAAATACAGCTGAAGTATAAATACCATACCAACTATTTTAAAATTATTCACCTCTTCATTAATTTCTTTAGAATTCGAATCTTTGCTTATTTCACCAAGAAACTGATTATCTTCCGTCACAGTGTCATATATCTCTTCTTCAGAACTCTCCTTAAAATTTTCATTTTCTGATTTAGATTGCGTTTTCTCTGAATTATTCTTTTTCCTCTTTTTTTTCTCTTGAAGAGTCACTAGTGTATGATAATGCCCCTTGAGAGTCATGAGTTCTTCATGAGTTCCTATTTCAGCTACCTAAATGTTTATTATTTATTATTAAATGATTAAAATAAAATAAAAGTAAATAATAATAAATAGTTTTCATTGCCCAAATATCAGCATAAACAATGAGATTAAATGTTTTTGAAAGTTCAATTGATATTTATATAATTTTTTGATTCATTTGTTTGTAATTTTCACTTTAATTTACCTTTCCTTTCTCTAGAGTAATCACGAGATCAGCCGCTTTAATGGTTGAGAGTCGATGTGCAATAATGATTGTCGTTCGTCCACATCTGGCTCGATCTAATGCTTTCTGAACAATGAGCTCTGAGGATTGGTCAAGAGCGGAAGTTGCCTCATCAAGAAGAAGAATCGACGGATTTCGAACAAGTGCTCGAGCTATGGCGATTCTTTGTTTTTGTCCTCCTGATAGTTGAGCTCCTCGTTCTCCAACTCTCGTATCATAATGCTGCAAAATTTTTAGTATAATTAAAAATACTCATTTACTTATATTATATTAATTAATAATTTATTTACTATAATCATTCATGAGAACTTTGACATGATTTTTTACATTTGGAAGTTGCATGATAAAATTATGAGCGTTGGCTTCTTTGGTGGCTTTGAGCAATTGATCATTTGTCACAGAATCTTCGAGACCCAAAAGAATGTTTTCTTTCACTGTCATATTAAAAAGGACGGGCTCTTGTGAAACAAGACCAATTTGAGAACGCAGCCATCCAACGTTGAGATCCTTTAAATTAATTTTATCTAATGTCACTTGGCCCTTTAAAGGATCATAAAATCTGAGAAGCAATTGAAGCACTGTTGACTTTCCACATCCACTTGCTCCAACCAAAGCTACTGTCTGGCCTGGACTAATCTTCAGAGAAAAGTCATTGAGAATCTACAAATTAATAACGATTTTAATTTGATTCAGAAATTAGTAAACTGAAAGAAATATAGGTTAAAGAGATAAAATGCATTAATTCGTTTCTCCTTTTTAACCTCCGTTTCTGATCTTGAAGGATAAGAGAAAGCAATAGAAGAAAACTCAATTTCTCCTTTTGCCCTTCCTTCAGGTTTAATTCCATTCTCAGAAGAACTGTCAATTTTCGACTTTCTGAAACAATTTAACATAACATATATTAATTTATACCCTTGTACAGAAAAGTTATGATCCAACATTTAACAAACAATTAACCTTTCAATTAAAGGAAATACTGTTGATCCGGAAGCTTTTCCCATTACAATAGCATCAATATAATCATGAGTCATTCCGATATAATAAGAGGCAAGTAAGATTCCAAAAAATACCTTCAAGACATACAATGATAAAGTTAAAAGTTTTATAATTATAAATATTAATTGGAATTTTAATAAAACTCACTACAACGATGGTATCCGTCCCATACAATCCATCTCCACTTTGACGACTCCTGACCACGAGTGTTGTGCCGTAGTAGAAAGCTAGAGAGAAATTGAGAAAGGAAATTCCCCAACCTAGCCCATTTCCAAATCCAAGTAAATATGCTTTCTTGACAAAAGCCGCTTTAGCCTTTTTCAATTTCTCTTCAAACTTGTTCATCTCGACGGATTGACCATTGAAGGCTGTGACAGTTTTGATATTTCCTAAAACTTCTTCAGCCACAGCTCCTGCCTCTGCATAAGCCGCTTGCTCTTTCTTGGTCATTTTAAGCGTCACGTTGGCTTGTATCATGGTCGCAATGGCTTGGAACGGAATCACCATTGACAAAAGTAAGCTCAGTTTCCATCCAAAGTAAAAGGATTGACCAGTTAAGAAGAAAAAGGTACAAATTGTGTTGACGAGCAGCCCAACCTTTTCACTCATAGCATTTTGAATCTTTAACATGTCCCTTTTGGAATAAAAATATTTTTAATTAAATTTAATATTAGTTAATATTAAATATATGCTATCTGTTAAGTATTAGCTCACTCAATTATCTTTGTTGTAAAATCTTTCTTTTGGCTTGTATCAAACCATGAAATTTCTTGGCGTAAACAAGCTTTAAAATAATTTAGCCTTATTTTGTAAGTCTAAATAAAATTTTTTTAAATTAAAACTATATTGTTATACTATAAAGTTATATTGTTTGTTTACCATTAATAACTTAAAATAATTAACATCGTTAATTAAATCTGTATACCTATAAGCATGTTAAATTACCTGATTCTCTGCAACGATATTAAAAGATGAAACCACAATATAGCCTAAAAAAAATTGGATAGCTCCAATCACAGAATATGAAATAATAAAAGTTTCAAGATCATTCTTAAAATTCGAAGTTCCAATAGCCGAGGAATTGTGGGGACAAGTCACATTGGCAATTCTTGCCCCTTCGTCAATCATCGACTTAGTTATTTTTCCAAAGTAAATATAACTCACAGGTTGACATGCACTTGTAATGACAGAACATAGGATTCCAAAGAACATTAAAAGGGAATCTTTCCAAGTTGAATACTTGTACTGTAAAAAAATTCATTGACCTAGTGCTATCACAGATATATTTCATCATTTCATCTTATTGTTAGTCTATAATTCTATATAGAATAATCATTGATTTAGAATTTAATTCAATATTAAATTAATACCAGTTTTATGAATGATATTGATGATTCCTCTTGAAATTCTTTAGGACTTAAAGTGTTTTCGTTGGTATCTACTTCCGCATACACAATTTCTCTTTCTTCATTATCCATCAATCTCCTAAAATTTTGACAAAGTTTAATAAGATTTTTTATTGGAAAAATATGAAAAAAATATTTGAATTAGACCAAAATATATTAAAAATATGAATAAAATTCTATGTTCATACGCTGATTCAATAGTCGAGTCCATTTTCTTTCAAAAGTTTTGCTAATTTAAAATGTGAGTAGTTTTTTATGATTGAATCTTATTCTATTTCTCACAGTCAGTCATTTACTTACAATTATACTTGAAATTGTTCGCACTTACTTTACTATCTGTACTTTAAAATTTATTAGCCGCAATTGAGATCCTATGTCAAATATACAGATATTTATATCAATCTTATCTTTATTTATGTAATAACAGCTTCAAGAACTCCTCATTTAATACAACGCAAACATAAAAGTCAAGAAGAAACGTTTGGCATTTGATCAAATGAGTCATCCTTGTTTGTGCAATAAAATCATATTTTCATCATATGCATATTACAGAAGGCGTCAGCTAATTAAATAGTTTATCCTTAAATGAGATATAAAGCAGACATAATACTTAATTATCTTATTCATTCGGAGCACGATTGTGTTAATTTGTAAAAGTATTTAGGAATTAGGTAGAAATAATCAACGCTTTTTAAATAAACTACTGTATAAACAAGTACATTACAAGTGCATTCTTAATTATTACATTTATCGTAAAATGATCACTTCTTTATTATATATTATTTTCCAATGCTAAAAGAAAAAACCTTACACAGGCCAATTATACCGACTTCAAGAATGAATGCTAATTTTTGGATTTTAATGTCTTTTATTGCAATTTGCAGAACAACTTGAAACAATTAATATATTTTCATAATCCTTAACGTTTTTATTATTTTTCAAATTAAATTGTATATTAAATTGAGGTTTTAACTGATTATATATTATGTATTAAAAAACTTTGAAAGAAACTTGCTTAACCTTTTAAACTTGGGCGTATTACTTTACAAACATTCATAGGGTCAAATTATTGCTCAAACTGAACTTCAAAGTCAATAAAATATAATCAGAGTGTCAAACTATATAGAAAGTACTAAAATATATAACATTATGCCTATACAATTTATGTACGTTCATGTTTAATTCTCTCATTTCAAATAAAATATAGATAATAAAATTACTGAATACTTTATGGATATGGATCACATTCCTGCTGTAAAATATACATGTTATACCAAAATCTCATCATTATGTATTAAATAGAAAAGTATATAGTGCTTACCTTTTTATCATTTTTATAAATATTATATGTATATTATTTTAATTGAATTGTAAATTCATTCTGTCTTATTGTTAGATTTGAATAGAGAAATTGAATCAAGGGGACTTTTGTTATAAATTCTCAAGTCACAACAATTGGAAGTTGAATCAATAAAATTAGAATGAGATAAACAAATAAAAGTGCTAAAGAAATGCGAATGGTCAAATTATTAAGAGAATCATGAAGAGATCAATAAATATTTGTACTTCAAATGGTCCCGTACTTGCTCACGAGATTTTCTCTTTACTTCTGATTCTTTTATATTTATATCATTCTATTGTTAACAGGCTTTTGTAAGAATTGTACTAATATTATAATGAAAATACCTATGTATTTTGCATTTTCATTTAGTTTAGGCTTATTGTTAAAAAATGTCTATTTTTTGTACATGAATATAGTACGCTATATTTTATTAAGTAACATTAATGATTTTTGTTATTATAAGTTATAGTTATAAGTTATCTTGTTATTATATTACCTAAGACCATTATTTATAGTTAAATGTATTTTATACTCATTCATTTATGTATGTCCATCTGTAATCTAAAATTCTTTGGTTCATAAATACCTATCTTAAAACAAACAAGTCAATCAACTTGATAACGTTATAAATTATACATAAATATGCTTATTAAATTTACTACAGCGCACTGTACAAAATCATATAAAATAACTATAAAATATGGTTTTAGATTTAACATCTTTTGTATGCATTGTGATAAAAATGAGATTAAATAAGAAACTTTCTATTACTCATAGTGTCTAATATTAATCTATTTAATTAAAATAATAATAGCTTGCACATTTGTTCCAAATAAACTTTTGGTTATGTTTTAAACATAAGCTCGTTATAAAAGAAAAGAGTCTTCAATTGTACATGGTTGTTGCAAAACAAATAAAATAATTCACTAGGTAGTTTGATCGATTTAGAACAAAGTACAAAATGGCTATATTGGGAAAATACTTTCGCACATGCCACTTCTGTAAAAAATTGGTTAATTTGAACGAATGTAAGAAAGGTTAAAGATTAAGCTCATTGACCGACATGACTTTAGTTATGCATATAAGAAACTTCATACTTATATATCTAGTCCTTTATAACTTATATAATTAATTTTGTCTGGGCCCCAAAAGGATTAAATTATGAACTATATCTTAATTACTAAGTCGGTAACATAAAGAATATTTATATACCCCAAATATGTTTTCTAGTTTATTCCCGATCAATGAGTTATTACTTATTACTTGATAAAAATGCACATTTATTAAAGGTTTTCATCTTTTCTTGATCATTTAACTGTAGTCTTTCCAACTAGATTATTATAAATAATTGTTAAATCTTATTCAGAAGCTCAAAAATGGTTAGTGTACATAACAAAGAATGACAAAATTTAATAAAATATATTGTAGGTATATAAGAAAAAAGAGTCATTTTTTTCTTTTCAGATCAAAAGACTTGTGATTCTGTATTTCATCTTGATGAGTGTTTACGTATTTGCTGCAAAATACGGAGATAATTGCAAAAATCACGATGATTGCGACGTAAGCATTTTTACTGGAATATCTAGAAATTTGAAAAATATTTACTTTAACTTGATATTTTATTATTAAAAGTTAAATTGTTAATGAATTTAGCATGGAGAGAATGGTACTTTTGCAAAAATGATTTGCTATGATTCACAATGTGAATGCCCCAATCCAACCATTTACTGGGGCGATAAAGCAGCCAAGAAATGTCTTGCACGCGTGGGCACAGGCTGTTTTGACTGGCCTTGTGTGAAAAATGCTATTTGTGTGACAACCAGATATTGGGATAATGGAAATCCAGCCGAAAAAATGTGCCTTTGTCGACAAGGGTAATTGAAATTAACATTAGTTTTTTAATCCTTCTTATTAAAAATACTTTTAATTTAAGTTTATTTATTTTTTAGGTTCAAGAAAACGATTGCTGGATTTTGCATTGAAGATTACTATTAATATTTTAAACTTGAAAAGACAGATTTATCTTAATAGACATTGCAAAAATTATCCAAACTATTTATTTCAAAAAGCTCATATTTATTTATCTAAAATGTATTTTTATTAATATAAATTACAATTTAATTAACGTTATTAGATTTATAAAAATAATTTAAAACAATTTAATTAATCTATTTTTATAAATATTATCTAACGATTCTTAATGTCAGACGTATTTTAGTAAAATTATATTGCATACATACACGGTTATTAAATATTCCTACTTGACTAATAAATCTGTACGTTCAATCAGAATCATAAATGGTAAATAATTTGTATATAAAAATATAATGTATCATTTTATGCCCAATTAACATGTTGTATGATGGAATATATATTAAACGGGTCATCCAAATTTATTTAAAGCATTATTCATATGATTTAATTCCCAAATTATTAAACAAAAGTTTCATCCAAAAATATCTTTATGCCATCCAAATAAGCTGAAAATATGCTGATATTCATAAACCGTAACGTCGTTCGTTTTAAATAAAACGAACTATGGGTAAGGCTATGAATTGTAAAATAAAACTCTTAAGGTGTAGGTGTACAGAGGTCTCACTCAAGTGATTCACCTCTATATAAAGGAGGCTCCTTGGATTTTATGCTGCAATAAACCTTAACGCCGTTCGCTCTACTTAGAATTAAACAGCATAAAATAAAATAATTTTAAATAATTTTAATTTATAATATGAATTCCCAAATAAAACGAACGGCATTAAGGTATTTTATACTGCTAGTTCTTACACACAGTTCAATAAATTTTATTAGAATCAGGAAAAGTTATTTAAAAAATTGAGGTGAACATTTTGTAGAGAATTAAATGGAATATATAAAACGGGCCATTCAAATTTATAACTTTTTTCAATTATAAATGATTCAAAAATATTCAATTATAAATGATTCAAAATTTTCAATTATAAATTATTCAAAAATACTCAATTATAAATGATTCAAAATTTTCAATTATAAATTATTCAAAAATATTAAATTATAAATGATTCAAAAATTTCAATTATAAATGAAATTCAATTATAAATAAATTATTTTTAGTTGAGGTTTTTCTTTTTTCTTTGGATGACATTTTGGATGGGAGTTTTAATAATTTTTAAATCATACGGATGTACTTTAAATAAATTTGGATGGTCTGTTTAATACATGCCCTGTATGATTAGTGATTTTCAATTATATAAAAGATAAAAAAAATTATGTAATTATTGCCCATTGAAAATGTTTGCTCCATTTTTCAAGATCATAGGGATCATCAGCATTGATTAGTCTCATCCTCTACATCATCCATCTTCACCCTTTCACAATTTGCATTAATTTTAATCTTATTCATATAAATGATAAATTTGTCTCAATATTGTTCTATTTATGCAAAAAATTTCAGGCATACTACATACAAAATGATGTTTATAGAAAAACAACAATCTTTCGATATGTCATATACTTACTACATTGTTTGGTAGAGAAAGCCGAGAATTAATCTCTTTAGGAAAGCTTAATAGACTATAATGCATTATATCATCAGATAATTTGCACTCACTCACCTCTTATTATTGATGAGTGATTATTGAGATTAGTTTATTAAAAATTAAATAGGCCAAGAGAAGAATGTCAACTCGAGACCATAAAGCAAATATTGATATACACCGGAACAGCCTGTGATTCTTATCACATTGAGTTGTCTATAAAACAGGAGAAACAATGCTAACCCGGTGTTTAGTTCAAATTGAGACAAAACAGAGAAAGTCCCTTCCAAAATGGCTCGTTTCATCGCTTTTCTTTCCCTTTGCCTTGTCGCTCTTTCACATGGTAAAATCAAAAGATCTCATAATTGAAAACTAGATTTTTGCTTCTTAAAGTTTTAATTAAAATAGTAATTTTTACCTTGTAGCTTATCCAAGTGGAAGGATCGTAGGAGGACAATGGAGTTATCATGGAGAATTCCCTCACTTGGTGAGCATTAGATACAACGGAGCTCACATCTGTGGAGGAAGTGTCTTGGACGAGTCTACGATCCTCACTGCTGGACAATGCATTGTTAGCGACACTCTCCCCAACTTCAGGATCATGGCTGGAATCAACAACGTTCAAAATCCAGAAGCAATCACCCTTCAAGAAAGAACCGTTTCTCAAGTCATCCGACATGAGAATTACAATGGAGGAACCAACGCCAACGACATTGCCATCATTATGCTCTCAACTCCACTCACGTTCAATTCATTTGTTGCCCCTGTTGCTCTTCCACCATCAGATCATCAAGATAAAGCTGCAGGTCAGCAACCAACCTTTCTTTTTTGCTCTACTTTAATTTAATTATTGTAAATTATTTGAATGATTCAATTGAAAATAAACTAAATTTTAGGAAATGCTTGGGTGACTGGTTGGGGAATGACGGAGGAAAACGGAAGCTATCCACCACTTGCCCAAAAAGTTGAAGTTCCCGTTGTGACTGATGCGGTTTGCAGAGCAGCCTTGGGAGCCAACCTTCTTGACAACATGATTTGTGCTGGTGCCAATGGAAAGGATTCATGCACTGGAGATGCTGGTGGACCACTCATGTGCTCAGACACTGGGTCCCCATACATTTGCGGAGTTGTCTCTTGGGGTAAAGAACCATTTTTAAAAAATTTTTAGATCAATTACTTAATCATATTTCACATGGTAAGTAGATATATAGATTTGATTTTGGGAATAAAGTATAGTGATAATTTTGATGACTTTCTTTTTCATTAAATAGGAGTTGGATGTGGACGACCAAACTTGGTAAGATTTTTAATATATAAAATAGCAATTTTATTAAATATTTATAATTATAAATATAAATAATTAACTTTCTGTGAGTTTAATTACTTATTTATCATGAAAATGTATTTTTAGCCGGGAGCTTATACCGAAGTGGCTTATTTCACCACTTGGATCGGAGCAGCAAGAGCTTTGTAAATTATTCTCTAAACATTTAAGATCAAACAAAATATGTATGTACTGTGTGTGCTTAATGAAAGATAAACAATTTAAAAAAGTAAATAAACTGACCAATTATATTTTCATTGCTAACATTTCTGAATTTGATCATCAAAATAAGCTTATGCAATAATAATAAAGGCACTGTCATTTTTTCATTTCAACGAAAGCATACTAGCTAATTTTATTTTAACTGACGATGAGAGAAATTAATTATACATTTTTAAAATTAATTTACAAAAATTAACACTTTGCCCAGTTATTTACATTTATCATTTATATAAATGTAAGATACTTCCTATACAATAATACCTATGTAGATATATTTGCATACTTGAAATGTTAAAAGAAGAACGTATAGCTTGAATTGCCTTTGAAAATTTTTTTTAAGGATTAAGAGATCATTGATTTAGTGATGGTTTATCAGAAAACCTTAAAATTAAACCCAATAAAAATCTGGTTATTAAAATTTAAAAAAAACTCAATCAATCATCCTTATCTTAAACGCGATCCATCATCAAAGTAAAAAATAATCATCCATGGGGTTAGCCAAATTCTATCAATTTTTTTCATTTATTGATAACTTTTTAATGTTTTTATAATGTTAACTAGGCTTTGATAGATAATTAAACAATCGCGTACTTTAATGCAAGAATCGCAAATTAAAATAACTTAACGTCATTTTATCCAAATCAAGGTTTGCAGAATCAAAGTATTAATTATTAACAATAAGTACGTAGAATGCATTAACTGGGATAAATCAAGGTTCAAGAGTCTAATTAGACAAAATGATATGAATAATGAGATTTTTATTTTGCTTTAGTGTTCACTTAGGACTCAAAATGAAAACGTTTCTTTCAATCGTTCTTCTCGGCTTCGTCGCCGCAGCTTATGGTAAACTTCAACCGGATTTATAGTAATACATTAAAAAAAAGTCCTAGAAATGCTATATAATATTATTTTGACATGAAATTTCAGGCTTTCCAGCAACCCCAAGATTTCCCCATCGAATTGTCGGCGGTGAATTAGCACGTCCTAATGAGTTTCCATTCTTGTTGACAATCCGTTTCCTCGGAAGTCATTATTGTGGAGGAGTTATTCTTGATGCAAATGTAAATACATTAAGTTTCACTTTCTAATTCTATATAATGGCCTATTGGGCATAACTTAATACTAATTTTTCTTATTTTTAACAGACAGGCATGGTAAGATTGAGATCTCTGGCCATGGATAATGGTTCTTAAACGAAGCTTTAAATTGCTGATAAATTAAAATATTATTAACATTAAAGTATAAAGCTAAATAGAATTAAAAAGGTTGCAAAGAACTATATTTTATCTTATTTTAATAATGAATTAAAGACTGCGGCACATTGCACCAAAGCTGGTTTTCCACTCTTCTATACTGTCTTAGCTGGAAAACATCGTCAATATGCAGAAGACGTAGGACAACAGGAGAGGGGCATCTCCCGTTTTATCGTTCATGAAAACTACAATGAAAATACTCTCATCAACGATATTGCATTGTTTAAATTCGACACTCCATTAGAGTTAAATGAAGACAAAGTTAAGAAAATCAATCTTCCCCCACAAAATCATAATGCAAAAGGTTAATATAAAAATAATATTTTACATATCACATCACAATTAAAAAAACAAATTTAATTAATTCTCTATCTGTTTATTTAGGATTTTTTGTTGCGACTGGATGGGGACTCATAACGTGAGTTTTAATCTTTCAACTTTATGTCATTTGATCATTGTGATTTTGTAGTGAGAACGGAATTCCAGCGGATTATCTGCGTCGTGTGACTCTTCCCTTCGTGGATGATGAGACCTGCCGCATGTGCTATGCTTCCACTGGAAATCATGTGCATGATTCCATGATTTGTGCTGGAGATGTGGATAACGGTGGTAAAGACGCTTGTAATGGAGACTCTGGTGGTCCCCTTATTGGATATGATTTACCCGAGTCTTACATTGCTGGGCTTGTCTCATGGGGAGTTGGCTGCGCTCGTCCTAACTATGTAAATATACAAATTGGAGTAACTGTATTTGCTTTAACAACAATTTTAGCTTAATTATTTAGGATGATACGAATTGTCTTATAACTATAATAAATATTTATAAGTATATTATGTAATATATGATGATATTTTTTAGCCTGGAGTTTACACTGAGGTCGCGTGGTTTTTGGAATGGATCAACAGAAACAAATAATTTCTATTTCAATATGACAGTAATTAAATTTTGTTCTAAATTTTATAAAATAGCTTACAATTTAGAAATTATCCTTTGAAATGTAATTTGTTTTTAAATTGTGTATTTGAAATCAATAAAAAATATTACAATCGCAACTTATTCTTTTTCAAATTATTAAATGATAGTATTATTTAGCTAATTACATTTTTAATGGGATAAGAAAATAGAAAATCAGTACCTATATTTAAAGAAAAATAAATAAGCTAATGGAGCTCAAATTAGAAATTGATGCATTTATTTAAGTATAGTATCAACCATATTTTGGATAAGATTGTATCTTGAACAAAATTGTTCTCAAAATAAACAAAATTTTTCAATACATATTTATTAAAATCAATAATAATGTTGCTTAAATGAAATTTTTAAATGATTTTAGATTATTTAAATTATATCATAAATATATTAACATGTATAGTATATTAATGACTGCATCTATAGTATACACACTTAAGAATCGCTTCTAAAAATCATCAAAAGGGTCATAGCGCTATTTAACAAAAAACCAAATTGCAAAATACCAAATGCATTGTTATTAAGTAAATTGGTCCAAATTTAAATAAAAGAAAGTTAAATACTTTAGTACATTTTTTATCGTATTTGTTTTGTTGAAGCAATGAGAGATTGTTCACTTTTCTTGAAGTTGATTCAATCACTTGCCCAGCTCTAACAAATAATGCTTCACAAGCAAAAAAAAATCTTAAAATTAGGAATAGGCAAGTACTGAAATAAATATAGCTTAGGATCACTCAGAAAAAGTTCAAAATGTCGTATTGATCCAAGCATAAGAAAAGTGAGCAAAATATTAATCCCACCAATAGCAATATAAATATCCCAGTAAAATATCTTATTGAACTCAATAATTAAAACATGAAGTTGGCAATAAAGATTGAAAATATTTTGATTATTTTTGAATTTCCGAGGATTTTAAAAATTTCATTTGTCCAATTAAAAGCAATTGTGAGGAGAACGACCGAAATAGCAAAACTAAATTAAACGAAGCAAAAATATTCTAATCCGACAATGAAAAAAGGAATGAAGACAATAAATTCTAATATTTCATTTTCAAATTGGAAATATTCTTTCAAAGGGTTGTAAACGTAAACTATCCAAATGTCCCTTTGCCTCATCCCTTTTGCGACAAATGAGCCTCCGGCAATGACAAAAACTTGATATAAAATAGCAAAATGGGTTAATCTTAAAAATCGGTTTAACATTGTTTTCTTCTCCTCTAAATCAATTTCATTGTTTAGTAAATACTTTCCTATGAATTACAATGAATAACTATTTAATTTACAAAATGCATTTAAAGTGGAATAATTCACTTTTACGGGCTCCACCCGACAAGAACACTTTTGATAAGTTTTCTTACTAAATCGATGGTGGAGATCACGAATCTGACGCTTATTAGTGATGCAAAAATATAATTCATGAGATACAGTTAGTTAAAGTTTGTTTATTAAAATTGGTCTAACACGCAAAGTGGACTTGGTTGAAGATCAAGTTTATATTTTTCTTCGAGTACATGTTATACAGGGTGAACACTTAGTCCATACCCAACGATTCATATTTTTAGAAGTAGAAAAAGTTCAAGGCATATTATTTCTTATGTGGCGCTCTTTAGCCTTTAATAAAACTATGGGGCAAATCTGAATTGTTTGGGTAGGGACTAAGTGTTCTCTCTGTATATTTAGGTAATGCTTTATTCAGGGATAAAAGATGAAATGTATAATTTTGTATAATTACAAAGGTATACAAGAAACTTTTATTTCAATATCAGTTGGAAAAATTTGAACATTTTGAATGTACAATGTTATATACTAATCAATTTTCAATGTTTTAATTTTGATTTTGTATAGCATGATTAATATCGATTCATTCGAACTCAAGCATTGAATAATTCATAATCTTCTATAAGCATGGGGACGTTCTTTTCTACAATTTGCATTGTTGGTGGAACCCTAATTTACTTGGCACAAAGACTGGAATCTCATTCCAAAAATTTTAAAAATCTCGCCTTTTTATATCATACGGAATAGGAACGAAAAACGATGAAATCCTTTCACCATTAGAGTTTCATGTGGAAATATCATGATCATTAATAGTAAGTTCACTCTATATTCTTCCAACAATTGTTAACAGTACAATTATAATGCTAATTATTTCTTGGCAAATAACTACATAACATACCAAACTAATTCATAATAAATGTAAATAGCTACACATCAAATTAAAATCTATATTTGTTAGTCCAGGAGTATCTACCTACCAATAAGCATAAATTATATATAAAGAAAATTATTAAATCTATTTATAGTTAGGAGTTTTTTTTGTTAAATTGAAAAAAATCCTTGTCACAAAAGATCGATGAATTTTCTTAAACAATCAATGAATAAACCATATAGTCATATACATCATTGAACTTGAAATTCTTTGCTATATGAATCTTGTATGGTCTCATATAATAATATATATATATTAAATTCAAAAAGTAATGTTTATATACAGTCAATACGTTGAATAAACACTTGAATTTTTTACATTTAAAAGAATTGACGTCCTTGTGTCCTCTACCAAAAATGAACTAGCAAGAACTTAACAATTTTTTACCATTCAGATTCAGCATTCAATTAATCATTATAGATTCATGATCTCTAGTTAATTCCACTCCTCCCTCGTCATACTTTATTTTTTAAAATCGTTTAATCTTAGTTTAGAAGAGTTGAAGAGTTTGTTTCTCTATTCCAAATTTCAAATTCGTTTATAATGAACTATAAAGTCTACTTATTTTTATTATTTTCAATTTCTGAAACTTTAAAAGATTCTCAAATTACCTCATTTGAATTTTGTGCTCGTGATATTTTAAGAAATTTTTGGAAATCCAACAGAAGTAAATGCATTAATATTAATTGTATATCATACGCAATACATATAAAATATGCTACCTACTATTTCAATCAGTACTATATTATTTATAAATATAAACCAAAAATAAAATGATACGAAGGTTGTTTTAATCGTTTTCATAATATAGCTAATTTTAATTTGATTTCAGTCAAAAGGTCAGATGAAATAATATTTCCACCTGATGTTAGACCGAAAAACGACGCTATTCAAGTAAAAATTGAGGAAACCGATTCGAGAATAGGTAACAATTAGACTCAACAACTCGAAATAATTGGTGTATTAATAATTTATATGCATAATTTATAAGACTCACTCAGATTCTAAACTTTTTAGTATAAACATCTAAAAATTTTGACTTATTTGTGCTCTTTTATTAAAAACGAATAATGTCAATTAATAGGGAAGCTTAATAGTAATAAAAGAAGAGAAGATTTAGACAACGAAGACGAAGAAACTTCTTTTACCATTCCAAAACTCACACGAGCAATAAACGCAACTCATTATAGTTACCGTGAGTCTTATCGAACAGCTTCATGTCCCAAGTCTGAAGGAAGATCCAACAAGTGCTTCCCAATACACAAATGTGCTTCAGACTTTTACAGTGATCCTAATTGGAGTCTCGTAAGGTGTAATTTGAAAAACGGGGGTTTTGGAATTTGTTGTCCGACTATTAAAGACAACTCTGACTCATGTACGAAAAGGACATTGAAACAATAAAAATTAGTATTATTTGCATTGCCGTGAATTAACATTTCATAATAATCTAATGTTAATTAAAATTTTTTAGTGTCGGAAGTTTTCACTGAAAGAGCATTCTTCATTCGAAGCGGAATCCCTCGACATCTTAATGCTGAAGCAAGAAAAGTAGTTCAAAATGCTGTTGAAAATAGTTTAGTTGAACAACAAACGCGAAAGAATATGGAATCAAAACTTTTTCAAAATCAAATAACCATTCAAAAAGGAACCTCGTCTCATGGCCATTTGCTCTTCTTTAAAGTAAAAAAATACTATTTTCAAAATACCAATTTTATGCTATTTCATTCGATTTGATTTAAAAAAGCCAATTAATGATAATAATATTATTTGTAAATAATTCGCAAAATAAATAGACAACAGACGAAGCAATCAATTTATCAAAACTTGGTCTCAAACTCCTCAGTACCACAAAAGAAATTTCTGTGAGGTAAAATAGCAATTTTATTTCCAAGAACTCTTTCCTTATTTCTTACTTATTATCCGACTATAAGGCACGTCACCTCCTTTACTTTAAAAATGACCTCAAATAATATATTACTTCACAGGCTAAACTTAAATGCTAAAGCAAGCATTGACATGAATCTTTTACGCGAAACAGAAACATCTTTAAATTCAGAATGTAAACCAAATCCTGTATGTCGTGGTGAATTTAATCGCTATTATCGTTCTGCAAATGGGTCTTGCAATAATTTACTTGAACCTCAATACGGCCAGTCATTAACGACGCTCATGAGGATTTTACCTCCTGAATATGCAAATGGTATTAAATGGGAATCTTATACATATTAACTTTTATTTCATATATAGTTCATACTAAATAAATTTTCTTTCTCTAAAAGGTATATGGGAGCCTCGAATGTCCACTTTAAACTTAAAAGAACCTTTGCCATCTCCGCGGTTAATTAGTTCAAGTTTAGCCCATGACGTTGATGAGCCCAGTGAAATCCATTCGCTTTATGTGATGCAATTTGGACAATTCGTCGATCACGACTTGTCAAACGTTCCTATTTTTCGATTCGAAAATAAGTCTGGGATTATTTGCTGCGGCCACAATGGAGAATTTCTCCCAAGCGATTTGACTCATCCGCACTGTATGCCAATTGAGATTCCTTCAAATGATGGGTTTTATCGTTCATTTAGACAAAAGTGCATGAACTTTGTGAGGTCAATGATCGGACCGAGAATCGAGTGTGATGCTGGTTATGGAGATCAAATAAACCAAGTTACTCATTGGCTCGACTCTTCTAACGTTTACGGCTCTAATAACGAGCAAGCCAGGAACTTGAGAGAATTGAAATACGGATATCTCAAAACTATCCCGCTCACATCTTCTTTAAATAACCATCGAATACGACGTCAACAAAGATCAAACAGCACGAGGACCAAGGGAACTTTGCCTATTCAAGTTGAAGAAGCCGAGGACGAATGTACGGACATTGCCAACGGAATTAATTGCTTTAAAGCGGGAGATGCAAGAGTCAATGAGATGATTGGACTAACAGTCACACATTTAATCTGGCTGAGAGAGCATAATAGGATTGCAATGACGCTTGGAGAATTAAACCCAAGTTGGAACGATGATCAGTTGTACCATGAAGCCCGGTAAGTTTGAATGTTTATAAAATGTTAAATTCGAAATTATAAATATTTATTTTGAATACGTAACTCTTAAATTGAATATTTCTTCATATTATGCCAAATTAATTTAGGAGAATATTAAATGCCGAGTATAATTTCATCATCTATAATGAATGGCTCCCAATCATCATAGGTTTGTTTGATGACATTTAAAAATTTGAGCATGTCTCATAGGTATTTTAATCAAAATCATAATCATACTAAACGATCATAGGTAAACGATTTATGAATAATTATGGCATTTTACCTTTAACAACTGGATATTCCGACGACTACACTGACACGATGAACCCAAGTGTTTCGAATTCCTTTACATCTGCTGCGTTCCGTATGGGCCATTCGTTAATTCAAGGATTACTCAGGTTTTTTCAAAGCAACTAAAATTATGCATCACATGACACAATAAATTGAATGTTTTGATTCATTAGATTGTACACAAATGAGAATAATTTTAACGAAGAGCTCGTTCTTCATGAGCAATTCAATAATCCTTTTCGAATTCGCGAGTCTGGAATGGTTGATAGACTTTTAAGAGCTTTGACCAGAGATCCAATTCAGAAATTCGATCCTTTCATCACATCAGAGGTTCTTTTGAACTATTTACTCGTTATTCACAATACTTTATTTTTTATATTAAAGAGGATGGCCTATGATGTGAATATTTATGGAAAATGAATTAAAGCCATCGTTTGTCTATATTTGTCTAAATGTTTATACAAAGTCATCAATATCTTCTTTCCGCCTTGGTAAATTTCACTCTCTTAATTCATACTCTAGAAATTCAGAAAAGTGGAAAGAAAATTTTGACGACCCTGTATATCCTTCAATTGGATTTAAAAATAATTTTTAAACATTGTATTGAAATTAAAATTTATTTATAGGTGACGAATCGACTTTTTGAATTTAGGAGAAGTGGTTTTGGCATGGACTTGATCTCATTGAACATTCAAAGAGCCAGAGATCATGGCGTACCTGGTTATAACAAATTCAGAGCAATTTGTAAAATAGGACGTGTGAGAAACTTTGATGGTTTTGCTGATGTAATTCCATTGCATGTAAGTGCTTCGACTCATGATTTAATATATTAAACTATATGTAAAATTAAACCATTTATTCCATTAATCTTTAAACTTAAATGAAGAGTAATATTAATATGTAACTTTTATGAATAGATTGTTGATCAATTGAAAAAGCTTTACAAACATGTCGACGACGTTGATTTGTTCATTGGAGGAATTTCAGAAAGACCACAAAGTGGAAGCATTCTTGGTCCAACATTTGGAGTGATTTTCTCAACAAGAACATTACACATTATAACTAATAACTTTAATTAACATTGAGTTATTAATTTATTAATGTTAATTTTACTAATTCTTTTTAGTGCATTATAGGAGATCAATTTGCTAGATCAAAGAAGGGAGATCGATTCGCATATGATTTAAAGAATCAAGATTCTTCATTTACTCCAGGTGTTTAATCTTTTAATTTGTGTTTTAAAAAAAGAAATATTGAATAATATAATATGAGGAACAATAATGAATTAGCTCAACTTGCCCAAATTCGGAGTGCAAGCTTTGCAAGAATTCTCTGTGACAATGGGGACTCAATAAGAAGAATGCAACCATTAGCCTTTCACCTTCCTAATGATAAATTGTAAGATTTTGCTTTTAATCATTATTATTAATGAATGAAATTAATTTGATAATTAAATAAATTAAAGCATTTGCATTCTTATTAATCTTAATTGATAAATTGGAATTTATCTATTCTAGTAATCCACTACTTGATTGTGAGAGCAATTCCATTCCAAGGATGAACTTGAGCTATTGGAAATATTAATCAATTTCATCCAAAAACTTCTAAATAAATAATTAAGAAACCACAATGTTGTTAAAATTTAACAGAAATGGCGTTTTTATTATGTTATGTTCTGAAATTAACAACAAATTAATTAATGATAGTAAGAATTTACAGTAAATATCTAATTACTAAAGATAAAGTCGAAAGTTGATAAAGAATCATAAATGGGGTTAAAAGTATGAAAGGAAGGGTCAATTTAATAATAGAATTTCTAAAAATGTTTTTACTGATTATTTGCTAACTCTGAATAAATTCTTATGGATTTTTCTTAAATTATTAAAAGTCGAATAACAAGAGTTTAAAAAAACATTAATAAATAATATATTAGCTTTCCTTGTTTTGATGCGAATTGATCATTCAGTTTCAGTGTCTCGTTGTCGTTCTTGTACAGTTTTTTCGTATTTTGTCTCTTTCTTTACCTTTTTGTTCTTATTGTGCTTCTTTCGAGAAGGATAATACGACTCGATGAATTCATTCAAATTTGTCTCTTCTTTCTCCTCCGTTTCTGGCTGGGAATCATCCTCGTTCAAATCCTTTTCCTTTTTGAGACTCGGACTTTTCTTGTCCATTTCAACTTCCGATTCGCTTTGAATGACCCTGGCTCTTCTCTTTCGTGTGGAAGTGGAAGCCAATTTTGGTTCGACACTTACGGCAACCGGTTTTCTTTTTAGGGTGAAACTTGAAGGCGTCTCTGTCTCTAGTCCTAGCCCATAGTTGCAATAAAAAGATTCTTCGTTAACACTGCAAACCGCCGCTGAACTGCTAATTGACGAATTGCTAAAGAGTCGATCCGTCTCTCGGACTTTCTTCTTGGGTTTTGATTTGGACCCGACAAATCTGTGGCTTTCATCTCTGGGTGACGAGAAAGTCGTGAGAAAACTGTCCCATCCTTCAACCACATTCCCATGAGCAGAGGTGTCTTCCAAGTAAGAACCCTCATACGCGTAGATTTGCCTTTCGATTACAGCCAATTTTTCCTGAAAAGAGGAAAATAATATCGATTCATTTCTTAGACTTTTATTATTTTAGTTAATTTCTAATCATGCAAATTCTATTTATAAAAAAGCTTACCGCAGCATCAGCTCTTTTTCTCACAATTTCGCTAAGCTCTTTGCGAAGCTTTTCATCGCAACGAAAATGATCCATGTTTAATGTTGTCTTATTTCTTATTTTGTAATTTTTTTTTACTTAAAAACCAATTAAACTAAAATTAAGAGCTTTCAATCAAATCCTCCATTCATTCCAATGAAGAAAATTACAAGAATCAATTCAACTGAAGAGACGCAATAAGAACGCCAAATACACAAATTAAAACAAAATTGTTTAACTACGCGCTTAAAGCAATGTTTCTCAATGCCCTATCAATTGTTCAAGATGCAATTCTTGAAATTCTTGCATTCATCCATCCATGCATTAATAAAAATTACAAACACTCAACCTCACTTACTTAAGAGAAAATTAAAGTTCGAATAAGTGATGAGGGGTCTGAGCCAAAAAGTCTGATGATATTAAAACGTCGTATGTTCCTGACTGGCATTCGAATCCAGATCCAGGTGAAAGTCAATTTAATCTTGAACCAAACATTGAGGTTCATTGGATCATTGCACCCCTTTGCTTTCAAATTACCACCGATCTAGGCAATAAAAATGACAACTCTTTGTGTAAAATCTTTAATGACTGCATCTACATCTTTATTTGCGAGTTCATGATTTCAAATTAAATAACGATAATCTAACTTTCAATGATAATCTGACTTCTATAACACATGACTCGACTTTAACATGGACGGACAAAGACTTACGAAAGACACTATCTCGGGCTAAACTTTTATATGGGAATTTTATAGGTGAATTAAGATTATTTTAACTGTATCGTTTTTACAATAACTTCGAGCATTTCAAAGAAAATTGAATAGACAGTTAAATGAATGAATCGATAATTCCTATCAAAATCTATCAAAGTATAATTTCTCATGATGCCCCCCTTTATTCGCATAGACAAAATGAATGCCAAGCACTTTCTTCTCATATTTATAAATTTCTTATTGAGAATTATTCGTCTTTGATCATATATTATTGAAACTTCTTATAAGTAGCTAATTACAATTCTAAAATTATTAGGTTGTACTTATATAAAGACATAAATAAGTCACATTGAAGTTTAATGTAATGATGCATGATAATACGACTTCACGACGCACGTGTTGATTGATTGTTAGGGAGGTAAAAGGTCAGAAAAAATCGAAATTTTGCAATATAAGTTCCAATATTTAAAAAGTTGTAGGTACATATGATGGTACATACATATAGGTACATACATATACATAATGATGTGTATATATAGATGATAATGATGTATATAGGAAATGTTTTGCTAGCCGTATAAGGTAAGAAGGAAGCCATATTTCCATAAATACTTTCAATCTTCTCAATCCTAATGTTTTCGAAAGTTCATGTTTTAACACCATGTTATTCACCTAGAATGTTTTTGAAATGTTCCCATGTCCGACATTTACGAGCCAAACAGATAAATCTTATGATTACGCAAAAAGGGCAAAGAACATTTTGGTTTATTAAAGGATCACGCAGCTCTATTCATAATAACCAAAGTGCGATTCTCAAGCAAAATACCTGTTCTTTCATTTCTGCACTTATAATGGGAAGAACGGTAAAGCTTAGCTTTCTCTTTCAGTGCAAAAAGATCGATAAGATCCCATCGAGTACACTAGCACCGAAAAAGACAGGAACCCGAGTACATTTGCACCCAAATGCTTCCTCAAACCTTCCCTTTGAAGGTTTGAACCCTCGTCTCTGTCCTGCTGTTCTGGGTAAATATTTTCTGCACGAATATGCTTTCATTGAACCTGTTCCATTGCATTACAGTTCCTCTTTATTGTTCAATTACAATTACTAGAATGAATGCTTTAAAATATTTTCATTATATCTGGGTATTTATTTGTTTTGCGCTACCACTCTTTCCTTTCTAGAGTATAATAAATGAATTTTCATTGATATAAGTATACAGGTGTATGTGTGTGCGGACATAAAGGTTATGATGTGAAAAACATTCTATTATTATTTTAACCAATTTTAACAAGAAATACAACGCTGAATAATACTTGTTATAATAAATATTAAGTATTTTTAATAAACATTAGTATGAAGTTAATACTTCATTCGCGCTAAACAATAATTGAGCTTCAAAATAAATTATGATTTAATTTTATTTCAATTGCTATTTGGAGTTAATTATATTATATTTACTTTATACCTATTACATTACACATGTCAACTTTTATTATTCTATATTTTTGTAGAGTAGAGCACATTTAGTAGGTTCCATAAACCTCATTTTCTCTTTAAATGATATTTCGTTTTTAAGATTGAAATTAGTTTATAGTTGAACTTCAAAAGGTTGTGTGTACGTGATTTGTGTTTTGCTTCATTTCAAATCAGGTAATAATTAAATTTTTTTAAATATTTTATTTCTTATCAACCTAATAAGTCCAATCGAATTTATTTGAGTCTTGCAGAAGATTGTTTCCTCAATTGAATTGTCATAACAAATGAGACAATGAATGAATAAATACTGATATCATAATATCACCTGTATACATTTATAAATTACAATAGTATTTATAGTATAGAATAGTAAATAGAATTATTAATACAACTTATGAATTGCGCCATTAATTAAACAGTATTCTAATGAAGTAGTTACCTACTCATTATTATAAATATTAATGAGCTATTGAGACACTATCCATTTCAAAGGTTGATTCATCTTCCTCATTTTTTCAAGAATCATGTGTGCATATACAAAGCTACAATTTTTTCATTTGTACTCATTATAAATACGCTTCCTAGAGTATACGTATAAGATTTTTAATCCATACTATTTTGGTACTATATTACATACTACATGTAAGAATTAAAACTAAATGACAAAAAAGCTTCCAAAAAACTCTATGCATCAATTTAATTAACTAATTTATTCTTATAATCGATTTCGTATTAATATTCCATTGCAGATTTCACGGATCATTGTACTTATTGTCGGTGCACATGCACTTCATAATGAAAGTTTAGCCGGAGCGTGTTAACCAACATGATTATTTAGTTCAAAACATTTAAACGTAAACATACATACACATTCTTTAATCAAATTCATTATGTGAGCAAACAAAAAGTAAAAGTAAGCACTTTAATAATCGACGACCAGCTATAATTTATAATATAACGCATTCTTATTTTAGTACTTTATATCTATAAAAGGTTAAATTGTGAGTTTAATTGACATTATTTTATCTGTAATTTTTTGTTCTTTGACTCTGATATTTATTGCGTCTCACATTTATACAAACTATTATGTTTGCCTATGCATTGCAATAATGTGAAATTGTGATTATGCTTCCTCTATTAATATCGTCCTAAATTATTAAGGCTATGAAGATCCTATGAGTTCAAAGGTACACGACTCTAATTCACTTTTGTTTATTTTCCTAATGAAACGAGTGTGTATAGATTTTGTTCTGAAATTGAGAACACGGGTTAATATTGTTGACATTAGATGTAATCTTAACCCATCTATCAGAATGCGCCTTCGTTCTGCAAAAAGAAAAGAGAGTGAAAGATGAATCGTGAATAGTTTTCTCTCTTGACATGGCCTGAATATTTGATTTTCGAAAAGTTCCTAAATTACAACTCGATTTATGATCCTTTGTTTGACACTAAGCCGCCAACAAAAATCATCTCTTATTTATTGAAAAACGCAAGACTAGATAGGAGCATCTTCAGAATATTAAGATGAATGAACTGAGAACCCTTAAGGCAGAAGGGCAATTCGGACACGCAGTGTGGGGTGTGGAACGTGCACATAGGACTTCCCATGTTTTGGAATCCTCATTCTCTCATGTTATAAACCAGGGCAGTGGGATTTTCCGAAGAGAGCATGTCGAGTACACTTGCACCGGAGACTCCGGCTACAGCTGCGAGTCGCGATATTCGCAAATCCAATAATACTTCCACAGTCTTTGACGTATGCTCTAGTGGAACTGTCGCATTCTCCACTCGCTTCTCATTAAGCTTCGAAGTGTTTTAGAACTTCTCCTTTCATTTACATAACTTCACACATCTCGACATAACACACACGTGTCAATGTCTTGATATAAGTAATAAGCGATTCTTCTTTTGTGTAAAGCAATAATCTTTTAACGCACAAGGAGGAAATGGAGAGAAACGACGTCTTTCAACCAATCAATGAATCTTGTTCCAACTCGGCTGAAGATGTGGTCGTCTTTGATGATGACCATCATCCTCACCATGGCCTACCAAACGAACATATTCTTCAATATGAGTTCAGGTTTGTACTTATTTATAATATCCAACATTTAATGTAAAACTTCCAAGAGAGCCACTAAAGAGCCTTCAATAAATTATATTAGCAATTATATCGTTCGTATTTAAGTTAATATATTGTTTCGTGATTATTGTTTTTAGGTATTTATACTTCTTTTTCTACATTACTCAAGTATAATTACATAGATATTTTTAATAATGCTCTAATGTTATTAGTATAGCGAATTTAAGTTTCTTTTAACAAAAGTCAACAATTAAAATTTCAACTAATAAGTATAATGAACATTGAAACAATTCCAATGATTTAAACTAACATTAAAAAGTAAGTCTGTAAAGTAAGTAATTTGTTTGTCGTACATAGTTTGAGTAAAAGACCTTTTCGAAAAAAAATCACGCCGCCCTTGAGGCCTTGAAGAACGAATATATTCATTTGTTGTTCATTATTTTTTAGTCTTATAAGTTTTATCAGTTCAAGTGATATAGTTAAGTTATAAAGCCAAAAGGTAGTTAGATTGAGTAGAATTGGCAAATACATAAGTAAGGTAGTAGTTCTGAACGAGTTGCATGCAGATAAATCAAAATTTTCTTTTAAATCTACCAATATTTTTTTATAAACTAAAATATCAATCAATAATTCATCTTATTGTTAGCTCAAAACAGGTATGGAGTTAAAGCATTATTTATCTTCCTATTCACTGTCTTAATAATTTTGAAATTACACAATGTAAAAATTATATTAAATACATACTAATTCCCATTTTTGAACTAATAAATTCTTAATTCTATAAGATCTCTTTTTAATTTTCCATTAAATATTTGACCATCATTGATTCATAAAGGACATTTCTTCCAATCTGATTGAAAATCATAAAATTAAAAAAGTTTATAATTTCAGTTTATAATTATCCATTTCCCAACAACTTTAAAATGGTCGAGTAAGGGTGTGTGCGAATTTAGTAATTATAAGGATTTGGAGCTTTAATTTCCCTTTAAAGACCCCTATATGTTTAAATAAATAAATATAATTATCTTAGAAAAGAGTGAGGATTCAATGTTTAAGTAAACCTCTATAATTTCGTTAAATTGTGGACCATGGACAGTCTTTGAAAGGAAAAAAATGAGGTCATTCTCCCATTCATCCCCTCAATGTCCCAGAGGCAGAGGAAGAAAAGTGGAAACGAATGAAATGGAAATTATAGGCCTTGTTGAAGTTGAAGCAACTTCACTGACATTCAACCGACAATCTCTTCCCATCACTTCCCTCATGAGGGTTCTCAAAACATTTGTGCAAAATTATTCGTTTCCTCAACAGATCTACGACTTAATTTTCGCAAATTTCCCATTAACTCCTCATTATTTTTCCTTTTAACATTTATTGTTTTATATGTGTTTTGGCCTATGATGGAGTAACTCAGTTTATTTGTTCGCTAGTTTTAAAACAAAAATATAACCAAGCAAGTATAGTAGTATATTTATATTTAATTTATTTAAAAAACAAAGTTAAAGTGTCAAGTTCATTCTCGAATAATGGTGAATTTTTCTAACATGAAACAAATGGATCCGGTCGTGGCGCAAAGAAAGATGTCTTTCTTTGATGCAAATAGCAAGAATAACCTGTATGTTCAATTCCCTTTAATACTATTTAGCAATTGTAATTAAGTATTTCTTGAATTGGTATTTTACAATGAACTTTAAGAATTTAACCAATAATTTAGATTTTTAACTTCATAAGTTAGATGAATTGGATTCATCATCCATCA
This sequence comes from Neelides sp. FZ-2019, assembly GCA_009869795.1. Taxonomy (NCBI): domain Eukaryota; kingdom Metazoa; phylum Arthropoda; class Collembola; order Neelipleona; family Neelidae; genus Neelides; species Neelides sp. FZ-2019. The sequence goes on along the minus strand of VJMY01000449.1, from coordinate 27,694 downwards.
ACATATTTTAAAGAGTCGTTAAATTATATAATAACAGTTTTAATTCTCAAGTAAAGTATCACTTAAATGCATGCATAATATGAATTAATCTAACCTCTATGATAATTTAAATGCATTTTTAGTTTATTAACCCAAAATTTAATATAAAAACGCTACATGTGCTAGTAAAAGATTAATGTGAATATGTGAAACTATTCACATAATATGAATCATTGTTATTTCTTATTATACTAAATCAGACCATTTCAAAAGGTGATAAAAATAAATTACATACAACTGCAGGTATAATATACTGTTTGGTATACATACGTTAAATATAATGGAATTGTGCAAATTATCATTAGTTATGAAATCCATGATAAAATTTCAAAAACCTTTGGACATGAACAAGAGGCACTAGAAATCTCAAGTGAGCTTGAGGTGTGCATATTATATAGGACATACTATATATTAAATAGAATTGAAACCATGTGCGTTGATAAGATTTTACATTAAATTGTTGAGTTTTAAGGTTAAAAGTAGAATTCCTCTATTTTTTAAATGATAAATGTAGTAGGTAGAACATTTAATTAAAGCCGGAATCATTGCAAGAATTCATTTCTTCAATGAACTAAAAGAAATTTGTGTTTAAATCTTAAGTTTTTGTGAACTTGCAGAGTTTCTCAAGCCAGAAAAATGCTCGTCTCACATCTCCAATTGAACAACACCTCGATTACATTAGAATTCAACGAGCTGACTTATTCCGTGAGAGATGCCCCCACGAGAAAATGTAAGTATTCTTTTTTACTCTTTTCATTAACATGCAAGTAAAATAAATATTCAGTCCTCATATTTATGTAATAAAAACTTTATCACCATTTTCATGCCATGTTTTTTAAGTCAAAAGTATTCAACTTAATGAAAAATTTAAGCAAATTATTTCATCATTTCCCTTAAAAGTATTTAACATAATATAATATATGGACATTAAGCTGACAAGATGAACACACGAATTTATACCTCATACTTTTTTTATCGTTTTTATATTAAAGTAAATAATTGTTTTTCTAAAATTTGATAATCGCCATCAAAATTTTTAGATTACCTACATAAAATTATAATGATTGATGAAAATTAAAGTTGGTGGTTTCGGACCCATCGTCACCAAGCAAATGAAGAAGATTCTCAAAGATGCTTCGGGGATATTCAGACCTGGGGAATTGACAGCCATCATGGGGCCATCAGGAGCTGGGAAAAGCACTTTGATGAATATTTTAGCTGGATACAAGTAAACCCCTTTATGTTAAAATCAATAGCTTAATATTTCTGTCAAATATTAGGAAGTCATGTGTCTCACGCAATGAATTAAGGCTCGATAGTCTCAATTACCGAATCCTGTAACATAAATTATGCATTAATGCATTCCTAAATACGAAATATGAATGCTTAATGTTAATGTGTGCTAGATTTTTCACGTGGATTTTCTGTCTGGTTATTCCATTCTCTTTGTTTCCATCCACAGGACGCACAATGTACAAGGGCAAATAAGCGTGAACGGGAAAGCACGGGACTTGACTCAATTCCGGAAAATCGCCTGTTACATTATGCAAGACGACGTTCTCCTTCCTCATCTAACAGTTGGAGAGGCGATGCTCTATGCCGCCTCCCTCAAGCTACCCAGGAAGTCAAAGAAGGAACATGAACTTGTTGTGAGCCACTTGTACACACAATCTCTCCCTGTTCAATAAAATATCTTTCATGGAAGACTCATAACCTTGATTAGATAAAATGAAGATCCAATTTAGTTTTTAATCTTTAACCTCTCTTTGAATGCAATAATACAAAACCAGTTAAACAACTCAGTCGTTATCTTTCATTGATGATTCGTATTATTAAGGTTGAAAATTGAAATAACATTGTCACCTTTTTAACTCCAATTCATTAAATAATGATCACATTTCGCTTTGCCCCTTAATCTATTTAATTGATTAAATGAATACTGCTTAAATAGAGTTCATTTAAATTGAAAGATTTAAACTTTTGTTAATTTAATGACATAATGATACTCTTTGCTCTCAATGTTTAAATATTTCTTTAACGAACCTTAATATTCAATCCATTTAACGCCTTTTTAATTCATATCAATTCCAGATTTCCGAGATCCTTGACATCATTGGGTTGACAGGTTAGATTTTTAAAGAATTCTATTTAACATTTCACTTTCAAACTTTTCTTAACTTTTGTATAAATTGAACAGAATGCAAAAATACAAAGACTTCAAATATTTCTGGTGGCCAAAGAAAAAGACTAGCTATTGCTCTTGAGCTTGTTAACAACCCGCCTGTCATGTTCTTCGACGAACCTACAAGGTTGAACAAATGCCAAACATTGAACATTTTTATGTAACACTTTTATTGAGATTTAGGGTCTTTCTCATTTACAAACGTCATTTTTGAATTAAAGTGGGCTTGACAGCGCTTCGTGCTATAGCTGCGTCGCACTGTTGAAAGCCCTAGCTCAAGGAGGAAGAACCATCATTGCAACAATTCATCAGCCAAGTGCGAGAATCTTTGAGCAATTCGATTCTTTATATTTGCTGGCAGAGGGAAATTGTTTATTTCGCGGTCCCGTTCGATCGCTAATTCCATTTCTCGCTCGACAAGGACTTCATTGTCCGGCGTATCACAATGCTGCTGATTTTGGTTCGAATAAATATATTATGGATTATGGCTATATTTAATTGGATTATATAATTCTATCTGAAATTTTTAAAAGTCTATAAGCACAAAGTCTTTTATTTTAATATTTTTACATTATTTTTTGATTTATTAACAGCTATTGAGGTTGCAAGTGGGGACTACGGAGATCAATGGGGTTCAATCCTTTCCAAAGCGACTGCTTTGAGTTCTGACTCTGAGTCAAGTGGATTAGCAAATGATCAGTCGGAGAGTACGTCGAGAGTCTACGAGGAACGATCTCTCACTCCAACTACGGCAAAGGGAAGTTTCAAACATGAAAGTAATGGAGACAAAGACGTGGCCCTTACACTCATACAACCCGCATCCGACTCGAAAGAAACCGTCGCGTCTCTCAATGACGGATGTCGATGTGCAAGATCTTATAGGCAATTCAGTATTTTATTACGAAGGTCTTTCTTATGTGTTTCGCGTGATATGGTAAGTAATTTGAATTTATCAAATTAGTACAAATAAGCATTTTATTATTGGTAAAATTTCATTTTATAGTGATGTCGGATAATGATCGTCCAGCATCCATTACACAAGAGAATTGATGAGAATTTATTGTTTTTTAGATGTTGACTCATTTAAGATTCGCTTCAACTGTTTTAGTAGGCCTTTTAATCGGAGCTATATACCATGACGCTGGGAACGACGCATCTAAAGTTTTCAATAACGCTGGGAATCTCTTCTTTGGAAATCTCTTTATGGTCTTTTCATCTATGATGTCGACTGTTTTAACTTGTAATTAAGTTATTTAAAATTTAATCTAAATTGAAATATAATATCTTACTTCTCAGCAATGAATAGTTATATTTTATACATTTACCCATAGTTCCAATTGAGAGAGGAGTTTTAATCCGTGAGCATTTGAATTGTTGGTATTCGCTAAAGTCGTACTACCTAGCCAAAACATTCGCAGATTTGCCATTTCAGGTAAAAAAAATTATAAATTATTCCCTTTCAAGATATAATAATAATATGTTAATTTTATATTTATTTATTTAGCTATTCTTCCCATTTCTGTATGTGGTAATAACATACTATATGACCGATCAACCTCATGAAGCATTCAGATTTTGGACCGTGGCAGCAATGGCCATTTTGATATCTCTCGTGGCTCAGTCCATTGGATTATTAATTGGAGCAGCTTGCACGATCGAAAGTGCCGTATTCATCGGCCCAATCACAACCATTCCAATATTTTTATTTTCTGGCTTTTTCGTGACACTCAACACAGTTCCGGCTTACTTACGTTGGGTATTTGATCAATTTATAATGAAGATTAAATGATACTTTATAATAAATAAAAAAGAATGAATCATTTACCTTTTGTATATAAAATTATACAATTATGAAAGTATGTATACCTAATAATATAAATTGTCTTTTATTTGAAGATTTCTTGGATTTCATATGCAAAGTACGCGTTCCAATCCACTTTAACAGCCGTTTACGGGTTTGATAGAGACAACCTCAAATGCTCTCTTCCTTATTGTCATTTCAAGAATCCCAAGAAGTTTCTTGAACAACTTGACGCTGTGGATGTTTCTGTTCTCGAGCAGGCGCTTTGTTTACTTGCCTTATTCGTCATTGTACGTTTCGCTGCATATTGGACACTAAGATTGAAAGTAATGGCTGAGCGAAAGTAACTCTCCGAAATAACAAAACTCCAACGTATAGGTATTTATGAAAGTATATATTCATTGAATTTTTAAGTAACATGCATATAAAAATCGTATATTATGATTATGATTTCAATATTTGACAAACTCTGTGAACGTGTAATATTATTAATATTTGTTTTAATTAGACAACGTGCGTGTTGAAAATTTTCTAACAAATATTTGGATTAAGTCTATAGCATGTAAAAATTTATAATCGAAATTTTAATAAAGTATTACAATAAAGTTATATCAAAAGAATTAATCAAATTGTATTACTATAATTGATTGAAAATATATCAAAAATTTCTGTCATAAATAAAGTTGAACATTAGTAAAATTCCTCGAATATCCCTGGAAAAGATTTGTCCAAAAATAGATGAAAAATAAATAAAGGCAGGCCTTTGAAAATTAACATTATTTCATCATAATTTTTATTTACCTTGAGTTCAAACATCGTTTCATTGGAAATGGAGATGTTCATATGAAATATAAGAAATATTGTAAGCACAAAGAATTAATTAGATTTACAGTAAGTGTTTAATTGCACAAAGTCGATAAAGAATAAGCAATTCACGAAATTATTGCATGAATCCATGCATGCAAGATTTTAGTTATAAACAAATCGTTGTAAATTGTTATTATTTAATGATTAAAGATGACTCAACAAATTCTATTAATCAATTTATTATCCTTATTTACATTTAAGAGCATATTTAATCTTTTAATAAGATAACAAATTCTCTAGCACACTTGAGACAAAATTAAGAAATTAAATTTCGAAAACGTGACGAGGGGTCTGAGCCAAAAAATCTGGTGATATTAAAAACGCCTGTTCCTGACGTTTGTTCCTGGCATTCGCATCCACATCCATGTGAGAGATCAATTGAATCTTGAACCAGACATTGAAGTTCATTGCAGTCGTATCTAAAATCGTCGTTCGTCAAACAATTGTAGTTTTGATTGTTAGCACATTGTTCACACTCGTCCTCTATACCACAAGTAAAAAAGTTATTTTTTATTCAATATTCCAACCTAATTAGTTGCTACTAAAATTAGGACCAACTTCTACAGCTACATATTAACTGTTGAATCATCAAATAACAAGAAGTGCTAATAATTAATAAATTAAGATCATTTAAATAAAATCCAACCTTGGTCAAAAACCATTTGAACATTGTGAATAATCTGGCTATTGTTGAAGACTGATAACACTGAGATTCCTGAGCCGGGGAGCAAGGAGGACATTCACAATCAGAAAAAGAGGGTTGATAACAATTCATATACGGAGAAAATCGTGAGGTGTCAATAATTCTGGCATTTCAGGTGTAGTTTCCTTCTGATTATCCAGAATCTATTGTCCCACCCACGCAGAGTCCTAAACAGACAAAAACATCCCCAGTGACACAAGAGTCCCCGACGACTTTGACATCTTCGTTGAAGTAACAATTCCCCTTAACTATCCTATAAAATTTAAAAGTCATTTCTTATATGAAAAATAATTAAATTGAGTATCTAGTTTGTTGAAAGTTGTGACTAAAAACTTTTGAACAATAATCGGCAAAGACAGGATCTGTGAAACGCCCGTTTTTGAACAACCCCTTTGCTTTCAAATTATCACCGATCCAAACTGTGATATTATTATAGAGATCACCTTCAATGCAAAGATTGCTGTTAAAACAAGTTTGCGTATTTATGTACCTAAATTCAAACAAACAATTAAATATATTAATTATTGGCTGAGACATTTTCCCTTTTTGTTGATAGATAAACGTTTAATTCTCTTAAAACGCAATTGAAATTAATTAATATTTTACATCTGAAAATTGTAATTTTGTCGTCTGTTTAATCCTTGTAATAATGAAGAATTTTGAAATAGCTCATCTGACGATCATACTCACAATCAGAACACAATCAAAACAAAGATGTTTTGATTTTTTGAAGATCACTGAGTAGACACTACATTTATAATTTCAATTTAAAGATTGAAGAAGTTTTCAAATGAATAACTTTTGTTAAACAATTAATTGCCCTTTATCAAAAAAAGTAATTATTGAATTACTAATAAAAATAGCATTTTAATCTCTTCAATTTTAGCTCCTAATTCAAGTCTTTTCCTTAATTGAAAGAAAAGAGAAAAATGGTTTATATGTATAATATAAAAAATTTCAGAATATTCTAAGTAGATCAGTTAAAATGAATTCCTTTTAATACTCTTCAAAATACAATAATTTGGTTGATAAATAGCATTTTAAATGCATATACTAAAATGATATTTAATATATTATTACAATTTAACATTTGCCCTTGTTTATTTTGTTAGGATTATCAAGCTTTAATTTTTGTTTGTCAAGTATTTATCATTGTGGTTTTTCTTAAAAGACTCTTGAGAGAATGAATTATTGTGACAAGTCTAATAAGGTAAAGTCTTGGAGTACGCATTCCATAAACAAGGAACGAGAATTTCCAAGTAATTTTTTGGTAGCTCAATTAAAGTTTCTCCAGGCAGATCCTTCAATCCAACTTCAACTTTCCTTTCTTCACACTTTCTTAACAGGGCTACATTTTCTTCAACTTTCTCTTTTTGAAACTGAAACAAGATATTTGCTGGAAATCCAATGTTTAATTCACTCATGTTCATGTTTATTTTCTTCTTATTCTTGTTGTAAAAGCCTCTGATGAATCCTGTAACGAAGACGTCTTCTAATGGTAAAAGAGGAACTTCACTTTTTTACAGAATACAATTTTTGAACAGCGTCAATCGTCGCGACATAACCAGCTCCATAACAGTAATTAGGAATGATTTCATCAATAGGAAACTCTTCATATGACACACCATGTGGATCTTTATGATCTCTTCTTAAAACTTCATTCCTCCCGATTCGACATCCAAATATTGAAATTTGATTCTTCAAATTCCGTTTGTTTAATGCGTCCACAATATTAATCAATTCGAAAATGTCGAATATTTTTATAAACACGTCATCATCAGTCTATATAAAAAAAAATTTACCATCAATCACTGACAAAAGCATCACCTAAATACCATTTTCATGAATATTATTTTATTAAATACGTATATTATTTATCAAAGACAAATAGGTATAGATCAAATTATATAAAATTAAAAAATTAAATAAAGACCTTTAAAACATAATGGATGTTTGAGCAGTTTTCCAATATCCATTTATAGGCGTAAATGTGCTTTAGGACGAGATTTCTATACGAGTCAGTGAAGTTCCCAATGAGAATATCTCCATAATTCATAATTTCAGAATCCAACAAATTATTGACAATTTCATTATAGAGATTTCCAGGGGCAAGAGCATCTAGAACATCATTATTTGAACTTGATCCGAGGACAAAGATCACGTTGAATTCAATGTTTGTGTATTTGGTTTTTTGTCCCCAAGTTGTTCTGATTAAATTCCTAGCAGTAAAATGATCTCGAGACGAGTAAATAAAAGCTAAAACTCTTGTCGTAGTTATTTCACTGTTAATTCTACTTTCATTTGAACAAAAGGAAAGTTGAGGATAAGTTAAAATCTGCAATGATTCTTCTTTTAAAAATTTAACTCGAGATCCGAGGTGATTCACTTTTTTAAAAGAATTAAAAATATTAGATATATAAAGGTAAAGCAAAAACCAACTGATAGCTCCAATGAGGATTAATTTCCAGAATGCCGACATCCTTGTAAACTTTTTTAGAATTCGAGTTTCTAAATCTATTTTTATATTATTATGACTTCTTCTATTTTCAAATAAATTACTCTATGTAAAGATATACTCAAGATTTTTTCTACGCTCACATTCAGTACGCTCAAATCATGGAGAATGACAAATGAAACAAGAATCATAAGTAGAACAAACACATCGATTGCAAATTCATATACTTTGGTTTAAATGACTATACTTTACAGAAGATAGAGACATAACATAATTGAACGACGTTTGAGCCATTGCACTCGTAAAGTGTGTAATTTCTCTCATTAGCAAGTACAGGAAAAGAAAAAGTCTGTGTTTACTTACTGTTAATGGGCTGTGTTCATAAATATGAATACTTATGTGACATGTAGTGAGAGAATCACAATATGTCTATGGTCTATCCAATCACCATAATCCAAAAGCATTCATGACTATGTTTTTGGATTGAATTTGGAATAAATGCGAAACAGTTCAATTAGAAATCTAAATAATGCCAATATAGAATTTACACGGATGAATTTTGTTTGGTTGTTCTTTGATCTTGTGCTATAATTTATATTCTATTTTATAGCATTATGACATGGCAAATGTTGCATATAGCATGGAATGAGCATAGCTTCTCCCACTCTTATCGTTAGAATAAAGAACTTCAATTTTAATTCTCAAGGATAGAAACATCTTTTTCTTCTTGGGTATCTTCTCATTTTAATTGAAAATCCACTTCCTTTATCAGTTTATCAGTTTAGTAATTCGTTTAGTCTCAAGTATGGAAAATGCGATTTATCAAATTAATCGTCATCTTGGCTTGAACCAAGTCAATGACAGACGACGCGAAATAAGGAATCCTCTGGCTCATCGTCAGCCAACCAGATTGGCTAGCTCCACTTCCACTGGCTTGAAATCTCATTCAAATTTTGCTGCAACTTCGACCGACTCGATTGACTCCTGCTCCAGGGCTCCAGCCATGACTTCTTGCAAACCCGAAGTTTGGGAAATTGGTTCTAAGTCTTATAAGTCAATTGATTTGGAAAAGGAGATTGCGAAATTGGAGGCTTTCTACAACAGAAAACCAGTCATCAAACTTGTGACAAGTAATATTTTTAATTATTAATTTCATAAATTATTATTTCTTTTTAAATTCTTATTTATTAAAGTAAGCCTTATACATTCCGTAAAATATGATTATCATTAAAATATAGATTTTTATTTCAGGTAGAACTATACGGAAGTTCGAAGTCAAAGATTATGCATCCATGCCGAAAGAAGTAATTGATAACTTGGAGCCTGAGGAGAGAATGGTGAATGCCTTCAAATATTACGAGCCCATTTATTATTACTAATTTCTTACAACAATGTAATATATTTAATCGTTTAGATCCAATGACAGATTAAATATTAATGCATTTATCATTTTGCTATTTGTGTATTTTTGAATTATACAACTTGAATATTAAGTTTTTTTATTCATCTTTCATATCTTTATGGTGACTTTTGACTTATTATTGTGTAAAAATAGTTATTACTATATTGCTTATTAAATCTAACAAATAAAAATAAAATATAAGATGATTAGTTTAGTTTGAGATTTTAATTTCAACTATTTTAGTAAAAAAAACTCATACTAGTTAATGTTATTAAGTTATTATATTATTAGCATCGTAAGAGCATTAAAAAGTATTTCGACTTAAAAGGGATTGGTTGTTGGTTTAAAATTTTTACTTATTGCAATTTACAATTCAATTCTACTAACTACTAAATAACCAAGACATAGTCATTTTCAACATCCATTGACTCCACTTGACTTTCCAATTCATGAACAAATTGATCAATGACATTTAAAATGTCCGGCGGGTTTCTCCAACTTCTCCAAGTGTCAATGAACTCATACGCCGTTCCAATGACACCAAGGCCTACGAAGCTCATCTTTAAGGCTTTGGCTCCAAGAGGAAACCCAATTAGTTTGGGCAATTCGTTCAGAGCCTTGAGCTCATATTTGATCATTTTGGCCATGGCCACTCGTCCGGCTGGAGTCGCTTGAGCCTCTGCCACAATTTTAGTAATTACCCTGGTGGCTTTGGCTGCTTTTAAAGCGTTCGCTTGAACTTGTCTTAAAGCGTTCCCAACACGGAAGGCTCGTCTCAACGTGACGAAAATCCCATTTTCATCCCCAACAATTTCAACTTCGGAGGATTTGCAGTGATTGGCAATGAATTCGTTTCTTTTGCAAATGACCCCATCCAATTCGGCCCAGAATCCATTCATAGATCTTTTCCTAATGATGGATGTAGTGATTGACGTGAGAGTTCCTCCGACGGCTGAAGCCACGCCGCCGAATGTGAGCAGAAGGGAAATTCCTCCAGACGCTGGAGCGCCCATGAGACCAACCAGGGAGCCTGCTGTCCCAACACCTCCAATCCCAACTCCGACTGATTTCCCCAAGTTGCATTTGTAATGAGAAAGGCCCACGCGAGTTCTTAATTCTTCCAACTCTTCGATTATTTTTCTGTCAAACTCCAGCAGCTTAACATCATGTTCAGTTGATTCTAATAATTCATCATCGACTTCGTCGAGCCCTTCTCCAATTTCTTCAAATGAATCTTCAATTTCTTTGGCGTCCGAATATTCGTCGGAATCCATTATTATTCTTATTGCTTATTGTTAATTGCTATTTATTAAAGCTGGTCCACTTGGGTAAAGTTTTGTAATTCAACTTCCCATCTCAGGATTTCACTCTGTAATTGAATTTTTATCATTAATATTAAAATAATTATTTTAGGATTATTTAATATTTTTTAAAAATTTAGTTCCATCGGATTGAACTATTAAACAATATTTGATTTTTACAATAGCTGCTGCAATAAATGTTGATGATATTTCCCAAACACCAATAAATTGCGCATCTTGAAGAACCAATTAAATTTTAAATGTAAAATAAGATCTTTATTCTTACAAAAAATTTATACCATTATATTATTATGTTCGATAGGCTCATTTTAAGATAACTATTTAAATGAATCTAAAATATATTGAAATAGTTGAATAGAATCTTTAATTACCCTTTATTGTATAATACCAGTGAATCCGTAAGATTGAAAAACTTGTTAATCTTCACATTCCCCTTCATCCCTTCTCACATTTCTTATATTATATAAAATCAATTATCCTCAAACCATCTAAATTATCAACTAGTATGAACAACTGGAAAGGAATAAAATAAATTGAAGAAAAACGAAAATGCGAAGTTTAGGAAGGGAAAAAACAACTATACAGCTGATATTGAGTGTGGGAGAATTGGGGGAGAGCAAAAAAATCTTTTTTGTTATTCTTTTTAGCGCTTAGGGCAATGTTAAATCTTTTGCGCAGCTCATCTCGTTCAATGGTCCAATCCTTTTACCTAATCATATAAATATAATGAACTTCGTGCTTACATGTCCACAAAATTCAACATCTACATTGCCCATAGTGAATATAAACACACTGATAATGATATTACAACGTTTATTACAGGATATATCTATATTACATCTATATGGTAAAAATATCACTTAGGTATTCAATATTAAAGCTTTCGAGGAACAAGAACCATGATTGTGCTTATGCTTCTATTGCATGATTGATTGCATAATGCATGTATTACATAATTCTTGATTTTACCAATTTCCAATTCCCTTCCTATTCATTTCAAGTCGATAATATGTGCGTTAATTGTGCGTAGGGAAATATATAAATGGTTTAAATACTTGAGACTCCCAAGCCTCAACAACTCTTTATTAAACCCTTGTCTTGAAGCTTTTAATAATATGAATTTATTTCCTATTTCCCAAAGGTAAAGGCCGTTTTTTATTATGGGAAAGATAGTGATAAATGTGAGAGCTTAAGAATGAATTAAGTTACTAACTAAATATGCATTTCCGGATCTCAATTATTTACGTTTAGTTTTAACTTATGCATATTAAATACTATCCCAAAAACGATTTATTATAACGTTTATTTATTTATTATAACGGTTTATATATTGTTAGATTAAATAATTAATAAATTATTATTATTAAAAAGTTAAATGAAAATGAGCTTTAACGACTGGGTTAAAACAATTTATATATGAGATGGAAAGAAAATAAGTTGAATTCATAAACAATTTCATTTACAAACTTATCGAATTAAGAAATGTATTTCACCAAGGTCTTTGAATCTTTTGGTTCAATATCTCAAATGAATACTAGCTAATATTTTTCAAGATGCGGCTCCAGAGAACCAAAAGAAAAAAGGTTCATTCGTCCTTCTTGCACTTTCGCCTTGAATGAGTTTACTTCAATTTTAACCCATAAATGATGACAACATTAGCTTGTACTCTATTATAATAATAAATTACCTTGAATTAACATTGATAAATACATGCATAATACTTTAAAAGATGTAAACGTCCAGATTTATGAATTCTCTCCTTCTGACAGTGAGAACCAGTTTTGTGAATATTTATTTCAATATGATTATGCATAAAGGATGACCACGAGGCTCCAGCCACACACACGCCATAGTTCCATTTAACAAAGAGGGCAATGGGGCAGGATAAATGCTTGGAAAAATGGACAAAAAAGTGGAAAACTTATAGTCGGCTATTAACTATAATATTTTTATATTAGCCATTATAATAATCTTACATTCAAAGTGGAATTCTGTGAGGTAGGAATATGGTAGGAAGAGGAGAATAATTCCATTCGGGAAAAAACAAAGAAGTTGAACTTGAATTATTGTGAAAAAGTTCCGCCTCTCCATATATTCTTTATTATGAACTTTCTCACAATAAATTTACATTTTACACATGAGGAACGAACGAAGAACACATCAACACATTCGTGCGTGGTGTAGTCAATACATTTAAATTTAAATGCGAGTTAATTGGATTTCATTATTTATATTTAAGTTGCGTCAATAATCATACAAAATGCATGTCGTTTTGGGGTTTTACAGACATTTATCTGTGCATCATTCTATTACCATATATATATGGCATATGGGTGCTTTGTTAAATTATAAAGAATGAATCAGACTTTTATTATCAAGAAAATGTCAATAAGTTCTTAATTCAACTACCCATTACGTATGCCTTGAGTTATCCCGGATTAACTCGGACCATAAATTATTTATCAGAACCAATACATTTTAAAGTTTAAGATGAACAAACGTGGTTTTTTATTTTTCTCTAAAAACGTCATACTATATAGATTCCGATAATTGGCTTCGTCTACGAAAAAAGTTGCAATTTCTTTCCATGTGATTATGCGATATAACATTTGTTTATGCTGTGGAAATACAACATAATGTATTCTATAGTCTTCCTCGTACTCGTGTGGGTTATTCTCATTTCATACCGGTTTTGCTTACGTAAAGGAGTAGATGTTGGATTTTCTCATATATACAGAATGAACCTCTTTTTCTTCGGAATTGCTATTGAGGGGATTTGAACGTCACCCTGACCACTACCACCATACATCCTCCAAGAAATTGTTTACTTTTATATCGCACCAGAGTTCCAACAAGAACAATTCTTAACGAAGGCCGAGAATCTTCAAAGGTTTTCACACTTTTCAACATTCATTCAAATTATCCATAGATTTCCTCAAAAACGGATCTCTGGAATATAAGAACATATATTTTAAAATGCTCAAGTTAAATTATTTAATTCCTTAAGTTTTTTCTTTCAACTCTTTGTTTGGAATTTTGATCCAATGGATATTTTGCAACTTGTTATAAAAATGCAATTTATAGTTCTAGTTATTTTGTGTTTTTCTTCCGCACTGGCCTCAGGAGAAAAGGTGATTTAATTTTTTTCTCATAATGATTAAAACTATTTACCAATAATTTCGATATATTATATGATGTAAATAAATAAGTAGGTTTTATGGGACATTTATAAGACGTAATTGAAATACCCTATTTACATAATATAAATTATATTCTTATAAAATAATATATAAAGTAATATCATTTTATTTAAATTCTGCATCAATTTTTATTGTTAATTTGTTAATTTTAATGTCTTAATACTAAAATGTTTTCAGAAATACTTCAATCAACAAAGAGATCCAGAACATGAAGATCTCTCACAGGGCCAGTGCACGTGGTATGGAAAGTGTAATGAGCATCTCGCTTGTAAAGTCTCACATCCGCCGAAAAAGCTCAGTGAAGAAGGTCTTGAATCCTTGAGCAAATACTGTCCAAGTTTAATTGACCAGTATGGAGATCACCTTTGCTGCAACGAACATAATATTGCCGACTTGAACGCAAACTTAGAAAACGTCAAAGGCCTTGTTTCAAATTGCCCTGCCTGTCTTCACAACTTCTTTATTCTTTGGTGCCATACGACTTGTTCTCCTTTTCAATATCGCTTTATCAATGTAAGCGAAGCTCTGATTAATCCTGAGGGAGCTGAAATGGTTCGGAAAATAGACGTGGCCATCAATCGAAGATTCATTCATGATGCATTTAAGAGTTGTAAATCGGTGAATATGCCGTCACTCAATAGTCCAGTCATGTCTATTTTGTGTGGGCCATGGGGAGCCTACAGGTGCACACCTGAGAGGATGTACGATTACTTTGGATCGTCATCTAATGGACATTCGCCTATTGACATCAATTTTCATTACATTGATGAGATTGAAGAAGTGAATAGTTGGAAGTATAAAGTTCAACTCAACACCACAAATGAAGATTTCGAAGTCCCTGTACTGCCATTGGATGTGCCAACATTTGATTGTCATCAAACGCTTCCTGTAATTGATTTTCAAAAAGAACTAACTATAATTTGATATTTTTACTGGTGTTCAAAATTAATCATTGAAGTTAGGTTTACACTTTGTTTGAATTTTATAGAATAAAACTAAAAGGTGTTCTTGTATTGATTGCCTTGAATCTTGTCCAGCCGCTCCGATGTTCGAAATGACAGAAACAAATGAGAGTGAAATGAGAACAATAGTAATTGCTATTTGCCTCGTGATTGGAACACTAGTCATTACAATCATTGCTATTATGCGTCACAGAGCCGAAAAGAAGTTCACTATCAACAAAAGTGGTAAATTTCTCAAAGATCTTGCAATTGCAATTGAGCTTATTTGTTAAAGATGTGATAACAACGCCTTATTGATATCGTGTTTTCCCTATCAAAGAATATTGAGTTTTGTCCAATTTGCTAAAAGAGCTTAAAAATTAATCCATTTATTTGATTGAATGAAGGGGCTGAAGATGAATTAGAAAGATAATTTATACATAGTGCATAAAAAACTTGTACTTTAGTGGCTTGCATAATAATTAGCTAAAGATAAGTTTAACTTGATGTAAACTAAAAAAAATATTAATTGCAATGTAATATCGACGAAGTAATAGTAAATAATTATACTTACAATTGTATTTCGTATATTAATTAATTAATAGATATACAAATACAAAATGTTATTGATAATTAAAATTTTTAGAACAAATATAATTTATAAAAGTTGATAGTAATTTTTGTTAAATATGATTTTTATTTAATTTTTTAGATTCCTTGCTTTCTCCTATTGTCAGATTGGCAATTTACGGATCCGCAGTCGATGGAACTATAAGCAAATTTTTTGCTGGACTTGGCAGATGTAAGAATAATTTTTGACGAATTATAATTTGTTAAAATGCATCATTTCACAAGTATATTCCATTGAAATATATTTTAAACTTTATAAATACAAGCATTAAAGTTGAATTATTATTTAGTAATAAATTATAAATCATAATCAATTTTTATCCATTTAATTGAAAAGAAGAACTGGGGTAAATGCGAAAATTCCATTGGCATCTATAAATAGATTCTTTTATAAACGACAAAATTTAGCCTAATTTGTTCAATGATAATTTGATCATGATTTATAATAAAATAAGATATGAAGATTTGTTTAAATCGTACAGATTCTAACAGTGCTAATGATTTATAATGAAAATGCGTTGGAATATTTTTAGTTTGTTCAAAGCATCCTTGGCTGGTCTTCATAATCACAGCCATCATAACAATATGTTTCTCTGTTGGAATTCTTTTAATTCGGATTACAACAGATCCAGTTGAGCTTTGGGCAGATCCAACATCCCAAGCTCGAATTGAAAAAGAATATTTTGATTCGCATTTCGAACCTTTTTATCGAATTGAACACATCATCATCTCAGCAAAGAATCTCCCCTATATCAAATACAATACAACCGAAGGGGAAGAAACCTTTGGACCAATTTTCCACAAAGAATTCATGTACGCGGTCTTAGAATTGCAAGAAAGCATTTCAAATTTGATCGGTGAAGGAAACGTGACCTTGTCGGACATTTGCTTTAAGCCACTATATCCTGACAATAAGCACTGCACAGTCTTTTCTTATTTGTCCTACTGGCAAAATGACCGAAGTGAAATTGAACGATTTGAAGAATCTGCTGATGGGCAAAACGATACTTATTTGGATCATTTCAACTTTTGTAGTCGAAATCCAGTGGCTCCCATTGACTCAACAGCTCTCCAACAAAGTTGTTTAGGTCAGTATGGCGGCCCAATATTTCCACCAGTTGTACTTGGTGGATTTTTACAAGAAGGGCAAACCTTGTTTGGCGACCCTCCATATAAAAATTCAACTGCGGCGATTTTGACCTTCATTGTGAACAATTATTATGATAAAGCAAAATTGAAGCCAGCCCTTGCTTGGGAATTGAAGTTTATTGAATTTATGAACAACTATACGAAGAATGGAAGCATGCCAAAATTCATGGACATTGCGTTCAACGGAGAGAGAAGTATTGAAGACGAATTGGACAAGGAGAGTCGAGGGGAATTTAAAACTGTCGTTATTTCCTATCTAGTCATGTTTGGATATATTGCAATTGCTCTTGGGGATTTCAATCTTCTTGATAGTTTCTCTCAAATATTTGTAAGTAATTTAATTCTATTAAATTCTAATTATTGTTTACATACAATGATACATTAATATGAGATATTTGTTTTATTTTTTAGGTACGAAGCAAAGTGACTGTTGGTTTAGGTGGCGTTTTAATTGTATTGTTTTCCGTGTTTTCATCAATTGGATTCTTTTGTTATATGGGATTTCCGGCCACGTTGATTGTTCTCGAAGTTATTCCGTTTTTAGTATTGGCAGTTGGAGTTGACAATATTTTCATTCTTGTTCAACATTACGAGAGATCCGAGAGAAGATCAGATGAGACAATTCATGATCATTTAGGACGAGTTGTTGGAGAAGTTGCGCCTTCCATGCTTCTCAATTCCTTTACTGATTCTGTCAGTTTCTTCTTAGGTAAAACTTTTACCATAAAAGATCTATGTAGTAGATTTAAGTTAAAACCATTTACAAGATACAATACTTAAGCTCATTTTATTTTTTAATTAGGTGCGCTTTCTGGCATGCCTGCTGTCCGTGCGTTTGCACTTTACGCTGGAGTTGCAGTGATTTTCAACTTTGTTTTCCAATTCACTGCATTTATTTCTCTTCTTTCTTTGGATATTCGAAGACAAGAGAATAATCGATCTGATTTATTATGCTGGTATAAGATATTTACATTTTTTTGCAATTTAATCAAACTTCTATTAACTTAGTTATTAAAAATAAACTGATTTAATTAGCATGATCATTTATCATTTATAATTTTATTAGCATTAAGATCAAGAAGAAATCTTTATCGGGTTCAAGGCAAAGAACAGGAGTTTTATACAGCATTTTCAAAAACTTTTATGCTCCAATACTTTTCAAATTCCCAACTCGGCTCTTTGTTCTAATTGTGTTCTTCCTCTGGTTTTGTTCTTCCGTGTTTGTGATTCCAAGCATTGACGTTGGACTCGAGCAAGAATTATCAATGGCTGAAGACTCTTACGTTCTTAAATACTTTCAATACATTAAGAAATATTTAAGTGTTGGTCCTCCGGTTTACTTTGTCGTAAAAGAGTCAAACTTTGATTACAAAAATCCTAATCATCAAAAGTTGCTAACTGGAGGAGAATTCGAGTCTAGTCTGGTTAATCAGATATTTTCAGCCAGTCGAATTTCCAACAAAACATTCATTGCAAAACCACCGAGTTCTTGGATTGACGATTACTTAGATTGGGCAGCAAATGAAAAGTGTTGTAAACACAATGTCACTTCACAGGGATTTTGTCCAAGCAGAGAAGAATATAACCCGTAATATTAAACTTTATACGTCAATTTTAAGCTTAAGTTTAAATATATAACATTTAACTTGGCATTCAATGTTTTATGAAGAGTATTTTATATTGAGCTGTAATTTAATAAGAGTAAGACTTAACTGATTTAATGATTTTATAGTGACTGCAATGCATGCCCACAATTGGTGGACTACACAAATAATCCAGAAGGAGGTGAAATCCATCCAGCTTTATTCAATCAGTATTTACCTTGGTTCCTCCAAGACAATCCTCATGAAACGTGTCCAAAAGGAGGACATGCTTCGTACAGCAGCGCTGTAAATTTTGTTAAAAGAAATGGGAAGGACGAAGCTGGGGCTTCTTATTTCATGACTTATCACACAATTCTCAAAACATCACAAGATTACACAAATGCAATGAAAGAAGCCAGAGCCATTGCACAAAACATTACTAAAGTATTAAATGAAGGTATGAATACTATACTTCTTGAATACATACTCTATAAATATTATTAATTACAAGGTGTTTCGAAAGCCACACCCATGCTATTTTCATAAGGAGAGGGCTTAAACATTTCGAAACACCCTGCATATAGCCTTATGGCTCTTTCATACAAATTCGAAAATGTTAATCAAGTAATTTTTTAAAATTTTTAATTAGAAACAAATTCTACGAATCATGAAGTGTTTCCTTATTCCATTTTCTACGTCTTCTACGAACAGTATTTAACTTCATGGCCAGATACGCTCACATCGCTTGGTTTCAGTTTTGCGGCCATTTTTACAGTAACGTTTTTACTCACTGGGTTGGATTTACTGTCTGCGTTCGTAATTTTAATTCCTATTGTGATGATTGTTGTGAATCTCGGTGGTCTCATGTTTTGGTGGAATATTTCACTCAACGCTGTTTCTCTTGTTAATCTTGTTTTGGTAAATAAAGATAATGAAATTACATCTAAATTATTATAGAAATGCAACATTAGTAATTGTTAATTAATTTTAAAATTTTAGGCTGTTGGAATTTCTGTTGAATTTTGTACTCACATTGTTCACGCTTATAGCGTGTCGAAAGAAGATGGACATTTGGATCGTGCAAAAGATTCATTGGTGGACATGGGTTCCTCTGTGCTTTCTGGAATTACATTGACAAAGCTGGGTGGGATCTTCGTCTTGGGATTCGCACATTCACAAATATTCAGGGTCTTTTACTTCCGAATGTATCTTGGGATTGTGGTATTTGGAGCGGCCCATGGACTTATTTTCTTGCCAGTTTTACTTTCTTTCATCGGACCTCCGAAAAAACATGCGAATCAGAGTGAAAAATGAACTTAATAATGCAAAGATTAGCTATTTTATTATATTGTCCAAAATGATATATTGCAAAAATTAATAGTATTACATAAATTTATGTGCATATTAAACTTTAATATACTTTTACGGTTTATAATTTAAAGTATTATTTAATGATATTATTTTATTTGGATATTATTTTTAATCCCAAAATGGTTAAAACTTAAAAATATATAAATGTCAAAAGAATTACACCTACGTCAAATAAATAAAAGTTACTCAATGAAATTGAAAAATTAGTACAATTAGTACTACATCACACACCTTAAATATTTTAGTTATATATTAATAAGTGCTGTTTATTTTTTTCCAAAAAAAAATACTTTCCTTCATTGAATCTCCGAAGAAGAATGGGAATGAAAATATAATAAAAATGAATTTCGAATTTTATAGTAAAATTCATCATATGTATGTTTACTTTTTAGTCTATAACTTTGTTAGCAATACTTAGGTATGATTTTAATCACTCAAAATTACTGATGATTTATCCAAAAAAAATTATGATTTATTTGTCATTTTCTTAATATAATTAATTGAAAATGTTTTAATTTACACTTTAAGTGTAATCAATAATTAAAATTTGCAATGATTTATTAAATAAGCTATTAATTGTGATTAAATACATAATACCAATATTAACTATATTATATAAAGAATTATATAACTTTTTGTTACAATAAATTTAAGATTGTCTAACTTAAAAACACGAATTAAATTAATAAATTGCTTTGATTATTTGATTAAATATTTTATTTAGTTCTTAATGCTTAATTATTATTAATTGAATCATAACTAGAAAAATTATCAAACAAAACAATTTACATTAAATAGTAAATAAAAATTAATACAATTATATATTTTATCATATTTCATATCACTGAAACTTGTGCATTAAATTGTATTAAATATTAATTATCCCCATTTCCCTATAAGGAGGTTACAAGTATAACTAACTATAAGCTATATAGTTAAAAGTACATAACGTATAAAATTCGTGACATTTTCCAAAAATCGAGTATTTAATCCAAGTGAGAAATGAGGCCTTTTAAAAGAGAGAAGATCCTGGTCGATTGAGTACGAAAGATCGATCGTAAGAACCAGATCTCCAAGATTGCTGTGACAAAGGTCTTTTCTCTTCTTCATGCTTGTGTGCGAAGGCCAAAGTCCTTGATCTTCCCCAATACGAGTCTTGGGCTCGGCGAATTTTTATGCAATCAGGGCAAATCCGAGCATGGAAATGTTGTCGACAATAAGGCTCACGATCGTATTCGTGAAAACTCTTTTCGTCCAACACGGTTTTGCAATCCTAAACAGTTATTCAGAATTGTTTAATTGACAAAATTGTTAGCTGAATCGGAATTTTTGTCAGTGATCGAATAATTATTGAAAGAAACTCATACCTTGCAAGTGAAGCAATGTGGATGCCAATGCTTTCTCAATGCAAAGATTGCTTCGTTTTCAATGGGATCCTTGCACACATTGCATTTTGTTCCAAAAAGATTTAGCCAGTCAAGCTTGCAATATGGTTTCCCATATTTTTCGTAAAAGTTGTTTGGGTTCAGCTTTCGGCTGCAATGAGTGCAGCAGAAATGCTCAACGTGCCATTTCTTGTGTAAAGCCAATAATGGACTCTAAAATATAATTTTAAAATTAATAAGATCAAAATTCAAAAATCATATTTAAATACGTAGTAGTCCTGAAAATATTTCATAATTTATCCATATGGAATGGATGTTGGGCCGCACCCTGATATTTTTCATTAATACTTAAATTAAAAGCTCTCTATATAAACTATAAAGTTTAATTACCTCCTTGATTGGATCCTTACAAGAAGCACAACGTGGAGAAAAGAACTTGTGATAATCATCATCGCAATATGCCTTTCCGTTCACCTCACGAAACGTTGAGGAGAAAAGCTGTTTTTTGCACACCGTGCAACTGAAGTGCTCTGGATGGTACAAATGCCCAAGAGCTTTTGTAACTTTCTATTAAAATCAATCCATATTATTAGTTAAGATATGAATGAAAATTCTAAGTATGCAAAGTATATTGAAAATAGTTTTATGGGTATTAATGTAAGTATTACCCCATATTTGATGGGCTCAGAGCAAGCAAAACATTTGGGTGAAAACAATTTATGATAATCATCTTCGCAATAAGGTTTTCCCCTGTTCTCAAAAAACCGATTTGGGTTCAATTGCTTGTCGCATTCAGTGCACGTAAAACAGAGCAGATGCCAAATATTGGCCAATGCAATCACAGGCGTCTTCAAATAAACAATTTGTCAGCTCTTATAATTAGTTTACAAACCAAAAGAAAAACAACTTAAAAAAGTTTACCTCAATGACGGGCTTGTAGCAAGAAATGCATTTGGGACGAAAGAGGAAATTGTAATCTTTCTCACAATACGGCTGTCCATTCTTGTCACAAAACTTGGCTGGGCTCAATTGACATTTGCAGTAGTTGCAAACGAAATGCTCCTTGTGCCAACGACGGCCCAATGCAACAATTTCCAAGCTCTAATTAAAGTATTAATTCTATTTTAGATTGATTTAAAAATATTAAAACGATTATTGAATGTTTTAGTTTACATCACTGATTGTTCCTTTGCAAGCCGAGCAATGTGAATTCAGCTTTGACACTTGATAATATCCAATTCCCCTAATTGGAGAAATTGCTCGTCCAGGAGAAATGGAGCGAGATCGCGTATCTCTATCTGAGAAACGAACTGACTTATTCCGTCCATTCAGGATCGTCCCATCTAAAAAGTTTATTTTCCAATTAAATTGGATATTGTTCTCGATTATGTCAATCTTAATTGTAAATCTTACTTAATCATTCATGCCCTTGTAAGTGTCAAAGATGAAACAAAAAGTTTGAATATTATAATTATAATGACTTCTATTTTTCATCTAATGCCTAACCTATAAGGAGAAAACTTATTTAAACAGGCTTAAAGATCTCTGAAATCATCAATAAGCCCACATGATGTCAATGAAATACAAATAAAATAAAAGGTAAAAACAAAAGTTAAACAAGGTATGGAACGAGTAATGGACAAAAAATTGTTTTCCTTTGCTACAAAGATGAACACCTACTAGCAATGACTAGTCTCTAAAAATTTCAAATAATACTGATACATTTTAATAATGAAAATCAATAAATTAAAACGTTATAAGCTTATTTAAAACATTATAAAACGACGATAGTGTTTGAATGTTTCATATAATCTTATTTTAATGGTTATATGAAAAAAATATTTAGCAGAAAATATAGAATACATTTTGAATACATCAGAATGTATTTTAAATTGACTTGAAACTAATTGATATCTTATAATTAATATGACCAATTTTTATTTATATTGACAAGTGTTTACATTTTAAAATAGCTCATTAATAAAATGAGTTTCTGCTTGTCTTTTATTTATACATTTGTAGCAATTAAGAATACTAGTAAATTAATGATGATTAATGAAAGTTTAACTTGCCCCGATAGTCGGAAATGATGACCATTTCCAAGCTTAATGAAGAAGAGTCAAAGACACTCAAATCTCAGTTGATGTTCCGACGGTCGGAAGGAGATTGAAACTTTTCAAACGTCAACCGAGAACAAAAGTCCCAATGGACACCAAATGAATAAAAATGTATTTAAAAAAGTGTACCTGTGTCTCACGATGAGAGTGAGAGTCAATTGAGTTTGTACTCATTAAAAAACGCACAGAGCATCCATCGCCCTGAACTTGACCTTCGTCATTGTCAGAACAAAAAGTTGATTCTTTCCATAATCTATTGATACAAATAGAGTACATGGATACATAAATATCACGCATCTTCATCCATTAAATATCTTCTTTATTCATATGTATATAATATACTAAATATATTCTCATGTATAAGATTTGCATACATAACATAAATATTGCATACAAGTGCTTATAGGCCAAGTAGTAAAAAGGACGCGAGCATTAAAAGTAAAAGCATAGTCGTGTATAAAACTCGTATCATTACCATACATAGCACTAAATACCTCAACATCCTCACTTAATGATTGGGTTTGTAAAATTTGGTCTCAATGGGTTTTGCGTTGAGATTTTCCATTCCGCCTATTCGTCCCGCCCTGTCCCTTATTTGTTTGAAACATTGAGTTATGTTCTTTTGATCCCGCCCTCCGCCTCCACGAAGATTCCCCCTTACTTGCATAATGATGATTATACAATTTGGACTCGACCGAGACCCGCCCTTGTTTTTTCCCCCAAATCCTGCTGGACCTCCACTTGGAGGAATTGGAGTAAATTATTTATTCTCTTAATAATTGCCCGACTTCCCACATCACCACGTTCACCCCTATGGACCGAAGTTCTCCTCCCTCCAGCCCTTAAAAGAACAATGGAAGAGATTTAATGATTTACAATTTTCCTTATATCCGTTTCCACACACATGCCAAATAATCTTTTTCACCGCACACACAGTCGCCTAAATTTTGGCTCACATTTGAATCCTACTTTATTTTCATGCTGGAACTCACACGCATAAGTTATGCTTCTGATTCATACATGATGTTTGGAGGTGGAAATTAAAATTCGGTCGTGTTGTTACTCAATAAGTACTTGTACGGTAGGATAAACGAATATTTTTGTAAAAAATGCTCAACTATAAATTGGAAAGAGAAATAAAGAACTCATCATCCGAGCTGGAGATGAGTATCTACATAATTAATTGCAAAAGAAGATGTGTAGGCTATAATTAATGTTTTGCAGATTTTGCTCCATTCCCGTCCATTGTTATGTTTATTGTTGTTTTTCTTCAAAGGAGCCACGAGGAATGCAAATTTAAACGTGTCAGTGGCGGAGGACTCATTTGCAATCTCCAAAAATTTTGACTTTGACTTTGATCTTGAAAATTGAATGTGAAGGAACGACGGAGGCGAAACGACGCATTTCCCATTCAAAAACTCATTTATTTTCTCTATTAACTTTTTACCTTTTCCTCCCTCATTATTCCCGTAAAAAGGGAATGATTATTAAACATTATGCGGCTTGTTGTAATTACTTTAATTCTAATTTCAACCACAGACAAAAATTGACTATTATTCAGTTCCGAAACTCATCACATCTTAATTATATGCCTTTTCAATGGTCGTAATACCTTTGCCAACATAAAAATTCTAAAATGCGCAACAAATGTGCAACAAAGAAAATAACATTAACATTTATTTGAAATTACAAGTCTACTTGAAATATTTATTATATTAAAAATTCTTTACTAAAACAAACATATAAAAAAATTAGGTTCAAACTTTCATTTACGAATAATATTAGTTTCAATTAAAAAACCCTTATCCAGTTCATTAATTGATAACCCCAGAATTGTCATTATAAATATAAATAAATTTTATGGAATGAGGTCAATCAATGTACGTCGTAATTTTAAAAGCAGAAGGTTATGCGAGTGTGAAAAATTCATTTGTTGGTGATAGTTGATAGTTATTGTGCTCAAATGAAGAGTAAATTGAATGAATGAAAAGGCAAGTGTCGGAAATGAGTAATGCGTTTCGAATTGATTGATATTGAAATGAGGGGTTTTTCATCTTCACTGCCAAATGATCTATCGCTTTTTTATGCTCTTCATTGCCCTCATTGAAAATTGAAACGAAGGTTTAGAAAAGTCCTTTAATTTACTAGCGCCTGTATGCAAATCCAAATGATGAAGGATTAATTGGAAATCCGAATAAGGTCAGCCGTCTCTCCATTAATTCAATTCATGCTAATGAATAGGCCTAATTAAAAACGTTAAAAATACTCACTCAACTGACCAAATGCGTAAACTCACGTATCCAGCTAACATTATTGTTAACTTTTATCATGAGTACTTTAAAAATCTTCACTTCACATCTTTACAATCAATATATCAATACAATCAAAATTGGTCAATCGTCTCCAAAATCATTTAGAATTTATAATAAGGGCGTAAAATTCTTTTATAAATAGAAAATTTATCATTATCATTAATTTTTCAACTGCCAAAAATTCTTTAGCTTATTTATAATAATACAATGACTGCAGAATCTTCAATAGCAATAGGCGTTTTTTCAATAGCCATATTATCCTTTGGATCTTACAACTCATGTGATACAATTTGTCCAGGAGCTCCGAATCTCGTTCTTCACATGATCATCGTAGGAACAATTGGACACACAGCCGCCTTAGCAGAATTATGCTATAGAACTTTCAACCAACGCGAACCGATTCCCGGTCCAATTGCAATGTTCCAAGGCATCTTTAGTGTGACCTTTTACATCTTCCTCATCCATGAAACCGTCGAAATTTACCGCGTCTCCTATCATGTAATATAATTATTATACAATTTACGAAACAAGATTTGCCAAATTACTGCAGATTTTATTTTTATTTGACTTCTTATTTGATTTTTGCAATATTCCATGGATTTATTGTACAATATGTCTGATACATAAATAACAATCTTTTTTATTCAACCTAACAACTAAAAAAGATTGTTATTTATCAGACACATTGTATTGTGCTTGCTCTGCGTCGGATTTGCGCCGTAATAAGTTAACAATGATAATTTGTAAAAATAAAGACAAAATTATAATTACATTCAATTTATTGATATTTCTTATTACTCACATTATCATATTGGTCCCCGGCATTGTCGGTCGGTTAATTCAAAATATCACAAATTCATCTTTTTTTCATTACTATAATGCATTTCTATGGGATTTGTAAAAATGGAAGAATAAGGATCATGGAAAATAAAAAAATCATTCACATTTGCTCATTTTCACGTTGTAATTTTTACTCTCAAAATGTTTTTCACAATTTCGGTGTGCCCGATAATCCTCCTCTCCTTTGGATCTTATTTCGTTAACGAGGCATATTGTCCAGGGTCGCCCAATCTGGTCAAGCTCTTCATCATCACCGGAGCTATTGGACTGCTCGAAGCCATTGCACAAACCCTCTACCGTAACTTCCATCCGAATGCATGTTATCCCGCTTGGCTCCTGTTCTTTCGGGGCATCTACGGAACCGTGACTTTCCTTTTCATCATCGTTGCAGCCGTGGAAGTCTACAACTTGTACCCAAAAGTCAATTTCGAAGATCCAGCCGACAGGAATTTTTGCCACAAGTACTTATTTCTTCCAACTATCGTGCTCATAACTGGAACAATTGGACTTTTCGCTCTGGGTATCTTTTTGGCGGCTTTGCAAGACATTGTTCGATTCCAGGAAGACATTGTAACAGATTATTAAGCTAAAAACAATCTCAACAGGCTTAATAAAATTGTATCTCATGGATAAATGTTAACAAGTTAATATTGTACTTATTATTTAATAATGAAATCATTTCAATTCTTGTAAAATTGATTGGACCTATGTAATTTTTAAATTTTGACTTACAAACTCAAATATTCATATTCAAAATTTATTAATACTGCACTTATTTGCGAACCTATACGGATATTTTTTAAAATAAAAGCATTTGATTTGATTTGACAAATACATGAATTTACTTATTTGAGTTATTTATTGAGTTCATAACAGATTAAGTTCAAGATTTTTAGGATTATTTTAGTTTAGAAATAAGGAATTAAACAATCCAAACGATCAATATTTTATTCATTTAGTCAATGGAATTACATTTTCATCTTTTGTTCAATCCATGGAGCATAGTATTCAACCCTGGTGTATACGCCAGGATATCTAATTATTAGAAAAAATATAAAGAAATAAATATCTCATAGTCAGTTAATTTAAGGATTTTTACTTTTGTTTGTAAAATATTAAATCTTACTGTCCGCAACCAATGCCGAATGAAACAATTCCAATTTGGGTAAATGTATTTGTTGCGCAATCTCGATGCATCAATGGGCTAATTAAAAAACAGTTTAAGTTATTTAACATAAAGTTGAATTATTTCAAATACAAATTTAAATTAATTTCTTTGATCCATACCCGCCGGAATCGCCCTGCAAAAATTAAGAAATATTATAGTATAGTAAAAAAAATACATTTAAATGACTATAAAGGCCATGAATTAGAATGAATGATTATAATTTAAGC